>CM068966.1:12314720-12325241 GCA_035128595.1 Eptatretus atami | reverse complement strand
GTACGTACTTTTAGAATGGGGAGGGGGGGGTGTTTCTGAAGTACGTACTTTTAGAATACGAGTATGTTTATAAAATGCATGTATTAAGAACATGAGTGCATCGATAAAGTACATATAATTGGAACGTGCATACGTCTCGAAAGTACGGAACGTGACTACTTTAGCCTGGGTTTGAATCCAGACTCAGCTATAAACTGTCATCTTGGTGTTTCACAGGCAGGTGATTCATCAATGTGTGTGCCGTGCCGTCCCTTGGATGGACGTTAAACTGGGCGTCTGATCCGCAAGCATTCGTTGGTGGATGTTAAAGGCCCCCATGGTGTCCTTTGCAGAGAGTAGGTGAGCTATCATCAGCACCCTGAACAAATTACAAAATCCTGTCTTAAATAGCAGAGGGCACTGCAACAGTGGCACAACCGTGCCCTCGGCCAATGATGCTGCCCCGCAGCCTAGTCCTGCATATGAACGAGGAAGAATCGGTTACCCAAAGATGTGATCAGGTGCAGCTGAGATTTTATATCGTGGGCCGATGACTGGAGAGCATGGCAATGTCTGATTAAAATCCCAGCTGCACCTGCGTTTATCCTTCGGTGAAGTGATGATGTGATGCAATATTTCCTGCGAGCATTGATGTATATTTCACTCAACATCTCAGCACTGTATTGGTTAAATAAATAACATCCTATTGCATGAACCCAAAATTCCTTTTGAAGCAATCGTTCCAAGCTAGTTACCGATGCACACTTTTGCATGGCCATGCGCCTGATGCAAACTGCCTATTCCGGTACGATCAGAATGCGACTGGTGGATCACACGGCCTTAGCCTGTGGAGATCCATTTCCTTCTACTTGCACGAAAAAGTTTCTGCTGGAAGAAAAGCCTCCGAAGAAAGGGTCACTTTGGAACAGAGTGGGTGTCTGAGCTCCTGACATCAGGACATTTGCTTGCGGAGAGCCTCGCTGGAGTGTGTATTCACAGAATGGAAGCACAGCATCCACATGCTGTGCAAGCTGTTTGTTTTCAACATACAACTTCCTTCTCTCTTGCTTTTTCATACAATTGTTGTTTCATATCTATTTCACTGCAATTATAATGGTTGCAGAGGCCATCAAATTCTCTCTCTCTCTTACTGTTATAATGTTACCTGCTTTGCCAGGAGATAATTAACGAAGCAATATGGGGCCATTACCCCCTTGTTAGGTATGACTCACCCTTTGTGTTCGCCTACTCCCGCTACCGCCCCCAAATCCCCATGTTATCTGTCATATTTAGCTGATATGAATGCGGTTTGCAATGAATTGAAATGTCTGCTTTCCAGCTGCTGCATCTTGTTTGTTTTTTTCTTCCTGTAGTTCCTTTTTTGAATACAAAATCGAGGCTTGTGAAAGAGTGAGAACACAGAACAAAACAGAACAGAAAGGACACAGTGGAAAAGAGGGAAACAAATCAACTGGAGGGTAGAGGGATACAATAGAGGGACACTTGGAGGAAGAATGGGTGATGGGAAAAATGAGAGCCAAGAGAGGCGGAGGATTGTACAGGGGGTGAACAAGCTGGATACTGGCACAAATGTAGCAAGAATGGGCCTGAGAGAAGAGGAAGGAAAAACCACAGAGGAGTCAGCAATGGAATAAAAAAGAGAAAGAAAGATGGAGAGAGAGAAGGGAGAAAACACAATAACTTGAAAAGGAAGGGTGGGCTTTGTGAAGGGCAATGGGGGTATTAACGATCATGAGTATGGATAGGGGGTGACTTGAGGAGAAGGTGAAAAGCAATATTGGAGAGAAGAATGAGACTGAACAGACTGAGGAAATTGGTTCCACAAATGAGAAAATAAAAGAACAAATGAGTGGAAGTGAAGAGTGAGGATGGATTTTTGGAGTTTCACATGATTGAGGTTGTTGCCAGACCACGTGCGGCCTGCAGAAACCTGGGGAGGCAGAGCTCGGAAAGGGCAGAGGGTACAAGCCCAGAAAGAAGGTGGTAGAAGACAAAAGATGCCACCGACCCGTCTGCGATGCGGGAGTAACAGGCCCAGAGATTCAGCTTCATCGCCGACATCGCGGGACATTCCAATGATTTTGAGGGACTTGGTCTCCGTGGCACCAAGATGTAAAAGGTGGGAAAAATGGGTGCCAGCTCAAAAGGGAGAGCAGTACTTCATCAAGCTGCAGAGGAAGACCTTGTAAATTGTTAGAAGCTCTGATTTGTCAAGGAAAGACTTGGCATAATGGAGGATGCCCAAACAGCGGCTGGCTTTGGAGGCCGATCTGGATATGTTGTTTTCCCAAGGCAGGTCATATGGCTGATGTTGAGGACCAAACTTTAGAGGGTTTGAACTTGTTCAAGAGGTTTGTTAAGGAAGTAAATGGGAGGGTTCTCCAGGAGGTCCTTATCCTCATACCAACACACAATGACATGCTCATTCAATTATTATTATTTTGTATACAGCCTGCGGCTGCTGGTTGCATCATTGCTGGGAGTGTGGCGGCATCACTGATGCAGTTCCCCCTGTTTCCAGTAAGCCGGAACTCATTTTACCGACCTCGGAACGATAACAGCCTGAGTCAACCCACCTGGTGTTATTTAACTGAACGACAGGGGCTCAAACTCAAGACCCTAAGATCTTAAGTCAGCCAGCCACCTCAACCGTGAAGCCAACACCAGGTTTCCTCATTAAATGATGTCTGATTTTCTGAAATTAGCAAGACAAACAACACACCTTTGAGAGAACTGTGCAGTAACATCATGGCACATGTTTGTAATCAAATCCACGTTGATTAGAATAAAGGACTTGTTGTTAGCGAATGCATATTGTACTGGGATTGAATTACTTAATGAATCCTACTCGTTGCATCAAATACTATTGCTCGGTTCTTCTGCTAATGCAGTGCTTCCACACATTCAGGCAGGAATTTGTAATTTATTCATCATGCCGGCGACAATTCAACTCCTCTTCACGAAACCATGGAATCCATCCACCAACTAAATCCAGCAAACGACACCCAGCTTAACCTCCATCCATGAGGGACGACGCACACAACAATGTACATGGCCCTGCATGAGAAACACTAGGGTGACAGTGTTTTTTATAGCTGGGCTAAGATTCTAACCCAGGCTAGACAGCTCAGAGGTGAGACTAACACAAGACAAATACCTTGGAATTATTGTATTACAAACCATTAATCATAATAATATTAATTAGTGTTATTGATTATTAATTTTAATGAGAGCAGTTTTAAACCATGATGTGAGAGGTTGAGGTTCTAGGATGATTGCGTTGCCCAGGAAACCACATCAGGACCATTTTAGGCAGATTCAAAATAAGGACCTTCTGGATCACTCGTCAAGTGACGTGGCCGGTATGAATCAGGTGCCGTGACGCTAATTAGAACTTTCAGGCCGCTCGTTGACGAACAATTAAGCAGAGGATAATTAAAAGCCATAAAAGCCAGAAGGTGGGTGTTTGATGCTGATGCACCAATCATTTTCCTCTGCGCTCAGTCTTGCCGGCGTGCGGTCATCTTGGTCAATCCTCTACCAAAGATATTGCATTCAGTAAGTAAGTGTTTACATGTTTCTATCTGTCACCCCATGCGTGTTGCGTTGGTTCTTTGCCGCCATGATCACTCTCTTCTTGCACTTCCTACTCTGCTGCCTTTTGTTTTTGTTTATGATCAGCATATTACATCACTTGTGCCAGCAATCCAGCCTTCTCTGTCTTCTGCACATACCGTTGTCCTGGTGTTTCACCCCCCTCGAACATATTTTGCTCTGCATTTGTGATCGAACAATGTTGATTATTATACATTTTGCGTTTGCATATTGAGCAACTCATTGAGAGTTTTGGTTCTGTCACTGCCTTGAAACGTTATGGTTCAGGCTATACGTGGCCTATTTAGTTCCTCGCTCAGCTGTGTTGTGTGCATGTCCTCCACAGAAGTAATTCTTTTTTTTCCTCCTCCAGACACTGCTCCTGTGGTGCTAGCAGTGGTGTCTTCCACACTCGCCATTTCCCTCGCTTCTCTTCTCGCTTTCTGCACTCTCTGCATTTGGTGCAAACGAAAAACGGTAAACCATCTCTCTCTTTGTTTACCTCTGAATACGATAATCATCGCCGATGTCTCATACTCTTTGTAGAGCATCGATGCTGTTATAAACAGTCCATTAGCAAGGGTTATATTGGGTAGATTGCCGGTGCCTTCCCAGAAGAGAGTCAGGGCAGGAATTCCTAATTTTTTCTCAGGGTGCCATAGGCAACTCGCCTACTCTTCGTGATAGACGCTGAGCTGAAGGATCTTTAATGTCCAAGTATGGCAGTGCTAGCAGATGGATCCTGAAGGTTAACATGCTTCCGATTGGACAGGGCATACAATGATGCATTGTCCTGCATGCGAAACACCTGGGTGACAATTGTAGCGGGGTCGAGATTTGAACCCGGTTTGAGACAGCTCAAAGGGGTGTTCTCGTACCTCTTAGCTATCTTTCCAGCCATAGTTTATGCAATAATGTAGAAAGTAACTATCCTGCTAGCACCTGAATACACAATTAATTGTTTATCAAGAACATGGAATCTGGATTCCTGGGCGATTATACAGGTCCTTTGATCAAATAAATAAATTTGACATTGGCCAACATACAATTTTGCACAAGAGCAACCCAATTGGAATTCTCTCTCTCTCTCTCTCTCTCTCTCTCTCTCTCTCTCTCTCTCTCTCTCTCTCTCTCTCTGTCTCTGTCTCTGTCTCTGTCTCCCTCCCTTTATCTCTCTCTGCTTTGGATGACCTTCGGATACAACTAAGATTGGAGAATGTTCAGGGATCGAAGGGTCGAAACCTTGATGATTAATGGTACCCAACTGATGATCCGGATACTTGTTGAATGAGGCGCTCAATAAGCTGAAGGGATTTTCCAGATTTGTCTGTCTGTCTCTCTCAATGTGATGTAAGTGCATACCTAATTGTTTCTTCTCTCTCTTATACCCCACCAATGTTCCTTTCCACAAGAAGAAGAAGAAAAAGGAATACAAAGACCCTGATGAAGAAAGCATTGGGACTGGAAGTTACGATGGTGGGCGTCGTGGAGACAGAAAGTTTAAGTGAGTGGTTGAGGAGAAGGACTTTTGAAAGCAAGAACGTTTTGGATTTATTAATGAGCTGTAGAAACCAGTAAGTTTGAACAATATAAATAACCGGAGGTGCTTGGGGAGCGAGAACCCTGGAGACCTGTGATGATTTGTGATGTAAGAACCTCTGAAAAGCTTTGGTGATCTTTGGAGAGACCAGTTACCCCAATATAATATATTTATTTATTAGTTTTATTAAATGGCCACGTTCTTTCCAGAGTGTTGGTGCAGCTGAAGAAGTCACTCGGCAGAAAATACGCTGGATGGTTTGCCATTACTATTCCCATCAGTAGTCATGGCAGGAATTAGGAATTTGGTCAGGGGGTTTGAAAAGGTATATTTGCATTTTTAACATCCTCCAGAAAATACCACCAGATGGGATACTTTCAACTTAATGTCCCTCGAAAGGACAGCGCCCTCACTGATGCAACGTCCTGCCTATGAAGTATGAGGATGACAGTTATTGTTGGCTCAGATCGAGGATTCAACGCAACCGAGCCAGCTCAAATGTGAGTATGCTATCTGTGAGCTATCCTGCTATATCCCTAACTTGTTAATAGGAGTTGTGAAATCGAATCATTAAAGTTCAAACTTTTTGCATTGGTGTAGCCTGGCATTAAAGGTGCAGGATTTAATCTATGACCTGCATAGAATGGCCAGAAATCCAACCCACGTCCTGCCTTTTATTACCTTGAGGCTCTTCCTGCTGTTTGTTTGTATCTCTGTCTGTGTATATTTTGTTCTCTCTTCTTCTCTGCTCTTCTCTCCGCTCTCCTCTCCTTTCTTCTCTATCCTTTCCCTAGCGACCTTGAAAAAGACTTTTGGAATAATAATGAAAGTGTGGTTCACCAGAAGTGGAGTTCCTATCCACCACAGGAGTTCATCTTAAACGTCTCTCCATACGCGCCTTATGGGGACCCACGACTCTCACTCAAGTGAGTCCTGGACCTTCCCTGGACTTAACAATGACAAATACTGGGTCGTTTTCTTATTTGTTGCCATTTCCATCTTCTTCTGCTCAGTTTCTCTTTCTCCTCAATCATTTACTTAATTACTTGAGAAAATCACGAAGTGTTTATATTTTTATTATTTTAACCGGGGTCAACATTCCTCTCCAAAATACTTCACCGGTGGCTGCAACATAAACTCTTCTCCTGTTGGGATTATAGAAACAACTTGGATAATTATTTGTTGTTTTTATTTATTCACATCAAATTATATCCGTTTCAGGACCAATCGTACTATAATGGAGGTGTGTGTGTGTGTGTGTGTGTGTGTAGCCAAAAGTCCACGGATTGCATTTTTCATAAATTAGAATGAGTACAATACATGACTTTTTTTGGGGGGGGGGGGGGGGGAACTTAAGCTGGAATTAAATTTTGAAGAGGTATGTACAGACAAAATAATTTAATTTGAAACTAATTAAATAATGCAACTATCACAGAATGTGTTTGTATGAGCTGAAAGAGAATTATTTATGGTATTTACGGGGACTTCCTGTTTTTACTGCCCGTCTTGAGGGGCACTTCAGCTCGTATTGTCAATGCACCAAGACTCGTAGATTTTCAGTTTCAAGTTATGTCCAAGTTCTTCCGTCTCACTTCATGACAAGTTGTAGCTTAATTAATCTCAAGTCTGGATTTCCAAATTTCCAGTTTTTCCTTCCTGAGAGTTTGCTTGTTTATCCATCTTGTTCACTCCATGCATCCTCACCTACTCCTCACTCCTCTGCACACCAATTGTTTATCCTAAATCTCCCTCTATTTTATCCTTCAACCCTGCTATTGGTGTTTCCTCCCTCTCTCTACTGTTCCTTTTGTTCCGCTGCATCCTCATCCATTCAGCATTCTAGCTCTTCCATGAGCCTTGACTCTGTATACAAAAAAAGAAAAAGACAAGCCGGTAGGCGACGAGGGATCCGCTAGGATCGAAGCGCTGGATACGATGCTTTTCATTCCTGACGATCCACCGACGAAGATCATTGCCAAGACGTATTGGTTCACATACAATTGTTCCTCTGCCTGGCAAGATTTTTCCTATTGCGTATTTTGCCAACTGGCACTCCTCACAGGACTACCATTTGAAAAATAAAACCTAAATCAAAAATCGGCTCGAGTAAAATTTTCTAAATATCTCGAAGTGTTTAATTCCCAAGTCTCGTTTCTCCACATTCAAAACTGTAGGACAAGTATTGAAAATAGTGAACGTAGGTCGAGAAAAAGTATTTTTTCGAATTTTGCGTATTTCAGCCCCGACACCCTTGGTGATCGAATCTGGAAAAATGCTGCGGTTCAATTTTGTAGTAGTTATTAAACTCTATCCATACACCGAATTTGAACGTTCCGCCGTCGACGGTTTCCGAGGTCAAGGTCACTTAACATATCCCCTGGTTCACCACCTTTCTGCATTCGAGGGCTGCCATTCAGAAACTATGAGAGATAGAGGAACGTTATGCTGTCGCGATAACTAGATGGGGATGCAAGGAATAGGCAGGAGTTGTGGTCGCTCTACCTATCATAGAAGCTGCGCTACGTCAGTTACCGTTTGGGTTCTTAAAACGTGGTTTTTCGGCCGCTGCATAGCAACGAGTGGTTGCTTAGCAACGAAACTCAAACGCGCACACTCCCAGCCCATATGGCACCTGAACGCCAAGTTTATCGAAATCGGTTGCTGGTTTGTGCTGTGGAGCCTCGCGTTGCACACACACACACACACACACACACACACACACACACACACACACACACACACACGAAAAACCCGACAATAACGGATATCTAGCGAATCCCCAAAAGGTAAGCTGTTCTCAACACACAGTGGTCCAGGCAGTTTGATTGAAAACCATGGCCACTTAGGGAGTGGTGGATCACTTTTCCTTATGGCCTCATCTGCATGAAACTGCACAATTCATGAACAAAACGTGAACGGCACTTGGTGGAGCTCACACCTCCGCCAGGCTGGACAGTTTACGTTTTGTATCCCACTGATAGGCCGGAACAACATCCGGACCTGAACCAAAATCGAATCGGCTTGTTCTTGTCACCTACGCAACTCATCCACCAAGTTTTATCTTAATCCATCTTCAATTTTTGAAACATCAGGCTATATATAGTTTTTGCCCCGATCTTTCAATGGTGAAGAATCACTTCAAAAAAATTTCGGATCCGGATCTTCACCAAATTCAACTCAATTCGTCCTTGTGACACACCCAACCTGCCCACCAAATTTCGTCCGAATCTGCCCAGAACTTTTTGAGATATCCTGCTCACAGACAGATAAACAGACAAGGGTGAAAACATAACCTCCGTCTAGCTCCGGTGGCGGAGGTAAAAATGTATCGGGGACCGCATGAGCTCATTGCACCTCCATTGAATTTCCTCGTCCTTTCTATTGAGGGAGACGAGGTGTGCATTTGTTGGTGTAAGGTGCATAACAGGCCGAAAACATGTGACGTCACATACATTTCACAACAAATCAGGAAGTGAGAAAGACAAGATGGGGCTACCTCTACAGAAAGCACTTGGCAAACTTATTTCAGTTGCACTTGATGCTTAATATGCATATTTTTTTTTACATAAGAGTGTGAAGTGAAAACAAATGATAATGATTCTTAGTTTTTCAAATTTGAGTCTAGTTTTTATTTAAAACGACTGATTTTATTTCACTGACCGTCAGAAGCCGAGGTTTTGTAATTGATCAATGTGCAACTGGGAATGAAGCGAGTGTTGGCAAAAACATGATTACGACATTTATTTATTTTAACACATAGCGTATTGTAGGGATACCAGCATTAATTACCGCACATAACGACCAGTGTGACCACTCCTCATTTTCATAAATGTTAAGGTGAGCCAATGAAAAAAGCCAAGAATTCACAAGGTTTCAGAAAAGCGATGATGATAGAAAACCTATAGAAAACCAAGACGCCAAGGTGAACAACGAATAGCCAAGATCTTGTGAAAAAAGCCAAGGAGTGGTCACACTGATAACGACAACACACTATTTAACAAAATCACTCGTAAGTCATTTGTGTCACTGGCCGCAAGTCTATTCATGTCAGTAATTCTATATCCGTTAACATTTGGACGTCTGATTTGAAGAACTTCTCAAATTTCCGAAATTTTTGTTTTTATTTCATTCCAATGACATTTACAAATAAGGATGAAAGCAGCTTTTATTTGTGTACAAGAAAAGCATTCACTGAAATTGTATTGTTCAAACAAAGGCCAGAAAATCATCCTCATGCTTCATAGGCAAGACCAAATTTGATTGGTCACGTTAAGAAATTCTTGAAGCAAGTCATTCAGCCGTTGTGAATTTAAATTTAGTAAATTAATATGAAAAAAAACGTGAGTCTAAACAATACTTTTACTTGCCGGGGAATGCAGAATGTCTTGCCACGTTGTGACACACCGTCAGTTGTAGGTACGAGCAGAGTACCCGTCCCACGGGCGATCTCGTTCCAAGCGTGCAACGCATTCCTCTGACGCATCCTTTTCTGACGCAAAATAACCCTGGTTACATACATGAAGCAAAAACATGTGTAACGCTTATGTGCATATATGATACATCATGGTTACATAGCTTGGATAATTACAATTGCACCTCCCACAACCCCACTCACCCAAAGGAAGAGAATGCCAAGATGGACAGAATTTTTTTCTTCAAAACTTTATGGAATTAAATAAAACATGCACAGGCACATCTTTAACACAGGGTGCCCCCATTAATCCCTGAAAGTTTCAGCCTCCAAGCCAAATTCTCTTGGAGGAATAGATGAAATATACAACATACTTTCCCTCCATTATACATAGATTGGCTACTTTTGATCGAGATGGCATTACATTCAATGACAATGCCTTACAGGGCAGAGACGATTTTATGACAATGCCTTACAAGGCAGAGACAATCAAAGGGCGGAGGAGCTCCTTGTGAGCCAACGGCCATCCATATCTAGTGCGCCCAACTGTGTCTGCGGACGTCCTCCTGCAGTTGGGTTACTTCTTATTAGGAGGTTGGTGGCAGGATATGCACTCCGGCCACCGTAAAACCCTTCATTCCACAAAAACACAAAACACAAAGAAATCTGAAAACCCACTCTGTGGGAGTACCTCCTGTGCAGCTTACCTTCGCAGGGCAGCTCACCAGATGACGGATTGGGGCAAAGCCTTCGGGACCCCAATCTTTGATGATAGGAGGGAAACCACGGGGTAACATTCCCGGTCAGATTGCGGGAGAGTGTGTCGGAATGGTGCTGAGGTGTCGTCCACCAGATGGCGGTCTCCTTTGGGTTAACCTGAGGCGGTCCCTTTGTGTGGGTGCCTGGAATGTCCTATCCCTAAGAGAGGATGATCACTCGTCTCTGTTATCATCTGAGCTTAAGCGTTTAGACATCG
>CM068966.1:12290570-12307774 GCA_035128595.1 Eptatretus atami | reverse complement strand
GTTTGGATAGTAACTTGACTCGTTTTACCGACGTGACGTGATCGAGGCTTGACTCAAAATTTGACATTTGTGACAAAATTCCAGGTGTGATTAACTCGGAGCGAGCATTCTTCATAAATCCACCCATTTGCATGATGCAGCCTTCGCCACTTAAGACCATGATGTTTTGGTGAATGATTCACCAAAACTTCTCTTTTGACCACCACCTTAAAGTATGTGTACTGGTTAGAGGCCATCTACATATTATGACACAATTAAAAACGGAGCAATAAATTAAGAGAAACACATTTGAGAAAATGAAGGAAAGCATGAAGGATTCGGAAGCTGATGAGGGTTAGGTGAGTTGGGGAAGAGTAGGGAGAAAAAGGAAAGAAGAGATGAGGTGTCTGGGAGGATGGTGGGTGAATATTCTGCCATTTTACATAAATAATTACATGAAGATGACCGCCCCTATTACATCATATTTCTCTCTTTTATCCTAACTCATACGAATAATTTACCTTTTCTTTATCTCCCTTTTTGTTTATCCTTCTCTTTCCTCCTTTATGTTATCATTTTCTCTTTATTTCCTGAATTCCACTCTCTTTCCCTGGCTTCCTGGGGTGGTGGGTGGGCGGCTCAGTGGCTCTGCCCTACCTAAGACCGAGGCTGAGTCCCTGGTGAGACCTGGGCATCCCAGCCGCAGTGGCAGCCTTCCTGCCAGTATGTCCGCTGAAGGTCGGGCAGGGAGGCATGGACACTGGCGCACGCTACAGAATCATCTGCTTTCCGGGAACCTGAACCTGGCCAAGTGAGCGGATAGCGAATGGTAAAAACCTAGATTGTATATAGAGCTTAAGGCTGAGAACTGTCCCTATACAGTTTCTCTGAACCCACTGGTTTTACCCGATCCTACTCGCCTTGGGATTGATTAGAGAAGCTTGTTCACTTCCTGATTTGCTCTTTGATTATTAACTTATTCACCCAGACCTTACGTGACAGAGCCCTGCATGGCTTTCTTCGATAATTATTAGTTTGTTTCACTTACCTTGTGAACTGTGACTTTATGTTATCTCGACCTCAATCGAAAACCCAAATAATGTGATGTAAAGTCAGTGTTGACCTGGTTTCAGTTTGATTTGCCCATTTGGAAAGTTAAGGATGCATTCAGCTTGGCCTCGGCAAAGCCATGCGACTCCTCACTTGTCTAACTTAATTTTGGTTTAGCAAGCCAAAGCTAGAACTTAATTGGCTTCGTTTTAATTTCACATTTCCATAACTGTAATTAAAAAAAAAAATTAAACCGAACTTTCTGTCGTGGCTGTATGGGCAGAAGATTATTCTCCAATCAACATCTGAGATGTCAGTGACAATCCTCCCACCATGGCATTTGATTGGATGAAAATGCTTAACCTACCCAATCAATTCAGTTAGTTCACTGCAATAGAAATGACATAAACTTTGTGATTAACATGTTTTCATGCTTAACAGAGGTGTGTGGGAATTGTTCTGAATAATCTAACCTTTTTATGCAATGCTGGGTGTGACTTTTACCTTGTGTGGGTGCTAACTTTAATTAACCCATTGCTTTGGTTTTTCCATGTGGGAGCTTTACTTGCTATGCTGGGGTTGAGTACTGTCCTTTCCCTCATCTTTTTGCTGTTCTCTCTCCCTCTACCCGATCCCATCCCCCTATACTCTTCACTTTATTTTATTGTCTGTGTCTTCTTATCACCTCATCACACACACACAATCTCTTCTCAATCACACTTGCTCTGGAACTGGATCAATGTGCTTCTATAAACTCTTCACCCTCCCTTAATCTCACCACTACTCACTCATTACCTCGATATTTCAGCTCTGTACTACACCCTAGCTCTCCTACTCAGACCTCTAGTAATCAGCCACAGAGTACCGCAGCCGGGATGCCATCTCGGAGTGGGACTCCGGGACGTGTGGCCAGCCGAGTGGCTAACCAGCAGGTCAACCCTGCTCAATCCACTAGCCCACTGTCGCGACCACCTGGTTCTAGTCCCAGTGGCTGGGACTTTGTGTTGAGCCAGATTCGCAGCTCAGGCCTTGATATGAAAACTTTCATGTGAGTATTGGGTGCATGACGTGGAAAGGCAGGCTTGTATTGTGGTTAGCACAACTCTTAAGATTTGAGATACGTTTGTAAAGGAGTTTGGAGGAGTTTTTGAACGATTAAACCTGTTGTTGAGTGGTTTGAAGATTGGATATATATATTGAGGAGGGTATTGGTGGGAAGGTTCATGATATAGTTATTGAGGCAAGCGATGGTTCAAATAAAATTATCAAGACGGTGGCAAGTAATGACTATATTAAAATCATCAAGTTTGTCGAGTTCTGGTTAAGGAGGATCGAGGTTTGGAAAGGAGAGATTAATAACTGGATGTGTATATAAGTGACCAATGGACATCTAAACTAACAATGATAGTATGCATGAATATGGAATAAAAGGATCTAAGGACAAGCTCAACAAAAACATTCAGCGGTGAAACGATGGCCATTTTACATTACATGAACTGGGTAGAGCGAGAGGATTAAAAATTGTTTTTAAACGAATAAGATCAGACATCAATTAGTGAAATGGGAGCGGTTTGAAGGCACGAAACAACATTAATTCACTCTTTGTAGATTTATATTGTTTCGTCAAAACATTGTGGATTGTTCATTCGATGAGTAAATAGGATTGCATTTAGAATGGCAAACATCTTTCATTGTGTAAGCTATAAATCGACACACACGGATATTTTTAGACGTTGAATTCAAATTTCGACTGAAAATTCCTTTTCTATCTGAGCACAAGTATTGATGCCCAGAGAAGAATGAAACGGTGGACTGAAGGTCAAACGGATTGACAATTATATTAATGATAGCAAATGGGCATGTATTGGAAATAAAGGAGGTCAGTGAAACTATTTTAAAATAAAGAAATAAATATAGATTGCATGTACATGTGGGGTATGAGGTGAGATGCTGCTGAGCTGCTGCCATATTGAAGGACTGAAGCAAAGAGCTGAGTTGGATTTTAACATGTGAAACAATCCAACTTTAAGGGGCTGTCACACCTTGACGTTTTAAGCCAGTGTCTGGCAACGTATCAAAATGTATGTAAAACGCTGGCGTACGCTGAACTGTTGATGTTTTTTAAAAAGTTTTTGGCGTATTCATAACGAGTTGGACGTATGCATAACGTATTAGTAACGTACACAGAACGTTTCGATAACTTATAGATAACTTATACCAACGAATGCTTAGCTGTTTGTCGGCGTTCACAACGTATGCCAACGATAGTCTAACGTATGCATAGCGCGCGCGGCAGCGTATCGCCGGATCACGTGGCGTAGCCTATTAAAAGGCTGCCGCTCGACGATTCAAATCATAACCGCACTAGACATCGAAGTGTCAACATACCGTCATGCCCTGTCACACCTTGACGTTTTACCCAGCGTATGCGACGTATGAAAAATTTTCCGAATACGCTGGCACACGTCGAATACGTTATGGGTAAGTTTTGTATACGTTAAGAGCACGCTGAACACGCTGGCATACGTCGTAGTACGCCGAGCACGTCAACAAATTTTAAACATGCTCAAAATTTTTCGACGTATGCCAACGTATGACGCACACGTTCCGCATACGCTGGCCATAAGTTGTAGGCACGTTATGCGATCGTTGACACACGTCGACACACGTTACTTGTAAGTTACTCATAAGTCGAACACGTCGAGGTAATGTTTAGCGTACCCGAAACTTATTTCTAACCTATGAGTAACGTGCTTTGAACCTATGTGTAACATATCTCCAACGCACATTGACGTATGTAGACGTATTTGATTGACGTCTTCCGGACGACCACAGAACTTACTGAACGTGTTTCTAACTTACAGCTACCGTATAATGGCGTATTGGCAGCGTTTAGGGGAATTGGTATATAAAAATGGGCTTCACAGGAGGAACCCGTCAGTGTTCCAGACTCCATGGTGAGCAGATGTCCATGTCATCCGAGAGATGGAGGATCCGGCAAGGCTGAGATGAGAATACCTACTAGCTGTCCTCCAACATCAACATGACCTCATCGATTTGACACTGTACCAGTTGCGTGCCATAGAGCCAGGAGAAGAAGAGGTGAACGAGGAGAAGGAACTGGGTGAGACCATGGATCGGGAGGCGACGGCATTTTGGCATGTATGACCAGCTCATGGTGGAACTCCGTAACGAGGACCTGCATCCTTCACCAACTTCCTGCGTATGCCCCAGCGATGTTCGACGAGCTGCTAGCCAGAGTGGGTCCAAGGATAACCAAGCATACACCTTCTACAGGGATCCGCTTGAGCCTGGCATGAGGCTGGCACTGACTTTGCGTCACCTTGCCTCTGGAAACAAGTATGCCTCGATGAAGTCCGGAAGACGTCAAATACGTTCACATACGTCAATGTGCGTTTGAGATACGTTACACAAGGTTCAAAGCACGTTACTCATAGGTTAGAAATAAGTTTCGGGTACGCTAAACATTACCTCGACGTGTTTCGACTTATGAGTAACTTACAAGTAACGTGTGTCGACGTTGTCAACGATCGCGTAACGTGCCTACAACTTATGGCCAGCGTATGCGGAACGTGTGAGTCATACGTGGCATACGTTGAAAAAATTGAGCATGTTTAAAATTTGTCGACGAGCTGCGTACTATGACGTATGCCAGCGTGCTTCAGCGTGCTCTTAACGTATACAAAACTTACCCATAACATATTCGACGTGTGCCAGCGTTTTAGACAAATTTTTCATACGTCGGCATACGCTGGCTAAATCGTCAAGGTGTGACAGCCCTTTAGGTACGAAAATGGAACAAATACGACAACTGGTTAGCTAGGCTCAGAGAGATGACAAGCAATAGGTTAGTGGATGAACACGTCCAAACTACCGAAATGGAGACAACTTGTAATTGTATAACGCATGTTCTCATGCACTCTTATTAGCATGTGTGTAGAAAGTAAATTCCTAAAAACACCCGCTCCCTTCGGTAGCAGCCTAGGGGGGAGGGTGGGAGGATAGTGGAGGAGGTGGGGCAAATATACTATATTCATGCCACGGCGAATAAACCCCGACCCCTGTCTGCAGCAGGGGTCAGTAAACCACTTGCACCGTGGCACGTGTACAGGCAAAAATTGCACACCCCTACCCCATAATTCTCGCAGCGGGAGGGCGGGTGTTTTTTGTACCCGCGACCTGACCCCGGGCACTACTAACGTGTATCCAAAATTTGGTGGAGATCGGCTCAGCCCTGTTGTTTTTTTCTCTTCTTTGATTTTCAGACACACACACACACAATTGCTTTCTTTAATATAGTAGATATGGTTATAAAGAAATGTTGTCTGAAAACGAGTCGTATAATTAATGAATGCTGCCCACCGAAGCTCGAAAATGGTGCAATAAGCTGTTTAGGGAGTGAGTGGCTCAGCGTCTGCGCGGTTACATTACCTTCGGCGACCAAATGGGCACTGGCGTATCACTGAGCATATATCCCTCGTCTTGAAACTGCATCAGCAGAACCACCATTGTGTGCCAGAGCACAGCTATATGGCCAAATGCTGTTTCGATGACAGGTAAAGTGAAATATGAAGAACAGTATTAAGAAATGCACGCATCATTAGAAAGAGATTGCCATGATCATCTCTGGGAAAAGGCTGTGCACTCCAGTATTGGGATGAAATATCAATGACAGAAAAAGCTAATTGCGGCACACACAGGACCAGGTATCAGATCCAGTTTTCCCTGATCAAACATTTCACATAACATACACAAAGACGAATGGTAACAATATTTTTCACTGTGAGTTTTCAATGTGTTATTACGCACCATCTTTCTGTGGACAACGCTGACTATAGTTTTTTTTAGGAAAGGGGGGGGGGGGAACAGCAGGGTTTAGAGGTTAACGAATCTCAGGAGGGCTGGCAGCCAAGATAGCTTAGAGTTAGAGGTGTGCGCACATTCGCATTTGAGCTGTCTAGCCTGGGTTCGAATCTCGACCCAGCTATAAACTGCCATCCTGGTGTTTCGTATGCAGGGGCGATGCACCAGTGTGTGCGCCGTGCATCAGCACGACATTAAGCTGGAGGACCGATCCATCAGCACTAGAAGGTTGCATTGAGGACCTGTTAAAGATCCCATGATGTCTTGCACAAAAGAGTAGGCCAGCTATCACCAGCACCCCAAACAAATTACAAATTCCTGCTCCAATTGGCTGCTAGGAAGGCAATGGCAAACCATCCAGTGTAAACCTTGTTGTCAAGAGACTGTTCGGCAACACTGACACTCTGTATGGTACGTTCATGATGACGTTGATGATCATAATGATAGCTAGCTGAGGAAATTGGGCCTTCCTGGAAAGAATAGAGGTTACTAAAATAATTGTTTTATGTGTCAAGAAGCTTATAATCAACAATTTCAGTTGAAACAGAACAAATGGCAAAAAACAGGTGATGACACAGGACAGTAACCAAGCAACATGATGTTGGATGAATGTTGGAGATCCCATGAATGTTTAGGACTTTTTATAGGGGAACTGAAAAACCAAGACCGATGTTCCCCTTCAGCCTTCCTTTGACATCACAAAAAAATTCGATGTTTTCTTTTCAATTCTTGAATTGCAAAATGGAAAAATTTAGCAAGTGACACTTTTTTTTGGCACCATTCTTTTATTTTCCTGAACTGCGACCCACGGTGTCATGGCATAACGGCAATCTGCCATGATTGCTTTTGCCAGTGCACAAAATGTGGATTGATCAGTGAATTATTTTCAAATTTCCACGCGTTTCATGGCATCGCGCCATGCCGACGTGTCTCGAGTGGCTCCAGTAACGCAAGCGAAAATGGATTTATGCTGCACAGGTGGCCGAAGGATCGGGAAATTATCCGGGGCTTAAACCAAATCTGTTCGGCTGACTCGAGTCCGTAGCAAGTCGAATAGAAGGTTGCATTTGTGTTTCACGCACTTCAAGGAGCACTGTTACAAAACGAGACGGATGACATCCACGTTCGAGATTGGAACCCCATTTGAAAACGAATGCAGTACCAATGATTCGGGGAACAATAATGCCATCCGTTCCAAGATGTGACAGCCGGCGAGAGACAGCGAACTGAGCCACGATGAGCGCGGGCGCTGATTTATCATCAAGCTTTAGGGTCACCAGAAGGGGTCACCGAAAGACTTTAAATTGCTTGATGTATTGGCTAGTACCGCTGCATTTGCTGGTACGATGTGCACTGTTGAAGAAAAGAGGGAGAACCGTCGACCCATCAAACCCAGTTTTTCTTCCGTGGTCATTTCATCCCCAAAATCGAAGAGAAGATTTTCATCTGATATAACACTATAATGACTAGGTTTGCCTGCTTTTACGTATTGTATCGTTTTCACAAATTTGTGATTTTATTTTAATTACCTTATTTTCTCCCTTCGTTCTTATGTTATCATCACGTATTGTTGGACTGCAGTTCACAGATTGTTTGACTGAGCAGTATTTGGTACTTTCAGGGGTAAGGGAGATGGGCCCATGTTTAACTAGAACGGCCACTCGGTAGGGCGCATGCCTCTGCCAGGCTGAACCGCTTCCGCTCTGTATCCAACTGACAGGTCGAATCTGCATCTGTACCTTAACCAAAATCGAATCGGCTTGTTCTTGTCTCCGAACCAACTCATCCTCCTAGTTTTGTCATAACTCGTCCACAACTTTTTTTAAGTATCATGCGATACATACGCAGTTTTTGGTTTATCTCTCAATGGTGAAGAATCACTTTTAAAATTCTAGTATCCATATCCGGATCTTCACCAAAATCTAATCAATTATTCCATGTCACACACCCAACCAACCTCTCCACCAAATTTCATCCGAATCCGTCCACAAGTTTTTGGGATACCGTGCTACATATACTTTTTGGCCCGATCTCTCGATGGTGAAGAATCACTTAAAATTCTAGTATCTTGATCCGTATCTTCACCAAAATTTAAACAGTTCGTTCTTGTCACACATCCAACCTGTCCACCAAATTTAGTCCAAATCTGTCCACAACTTTTTTGAGATATGCTGCTCAAAGACAGACAGACAGACAGACAGACAAAGGTGAAAACATAACCTCTGTCCACCTTTGGTGGCGGAGGTAACAACAACAACAACAACATTGCAAAATGAACAGAAATGACAAACTATTCTTTACTTGTGGTTGACATGATGGTTATAAAAGAACCATTCAACCAAATGTTACGATGTATATATAGTGTTGAAAATGAGGATAAAAAAATTTCTCCAAATTCCTTTTTCCTTAATTAGCCCATTCCGCACGCAGCGAGAGATGGGGTTTTGCAATTGTGAGTGAGTGCGTGCATGCGTGATATAATTGAGGAAAAGAAATGAAAAAAACTCGAGATGTGTGTGGCAGGCCGTACTTTTTGTTGTTTTAATGCCTCCTCTGATGAAGTCGACGGAGGCATGATGTTTTCGAGTTGGCCGTACGTACGTACTTACGTACGTACGTACGTCCGTCCGTGTTAATTTTCTCTGTTTTCTCTGCAACCACTTATCCGATTGACGTGAAATTCACACCATATGTGCGACTACTCGTGTAGAATGTTTTAATGACAATTATGACATCAGAGGTCATGTGGTACGGCAGCCATGTTGGAAAAAAAGGAAACACTTTGGACGTCTGCATTTCCGAAACCGCTCCATGGAAAAAATTGAAACTTGGCACTTGTGACGTACTCTCCATGGGAAACAAGTGATTTTTTTTGATGATGTCATAGGCGACTTCGTTATGACGTCATAATTGCATACGTCGAACGCTTTATCTGATCAGTATGAAAGATTTTGAGGGTCATCTCGGGTTAACTTGTATGGGGAAAAAATATTGATGACGTCGTCGGTCGTGTAGTTTGGCATGCATTTTTTTATTTTTTTTTTACATAAAAACCTTCAAAAATCTCCTCCGAAACTGCTTAACAGATCGCGGCAAAACTTTACAGGTATGATCGTCTATCCATGAGGAACAAAAGGTTCTCCACTTATGATGTCATCGGTGACATGGTTTGGCAGCTTTGGGGTTTTTTTTGAAGAAAAAAAACCTTTAAAAAACTTCTTCTCCAGAACAGCTTGACAGATTGAGGGGAAACTTCACTCACATGTTCCCCAAGCCTTGGGGATACCAGGTTGTTCATGAATAATTAACAGGTCACATGGTCTGGCAGCCATATTGGATTGAACGAAAATCTTTTAAAAAAAACATTCTTTCTCTTGAACCACTTCATCAATCAACATGAAATGTCACAATTATGATCTGATAGGAATATGGGGAATATATGTTTTTAAATTTCAACCTGATTGGATGCATTGATTGGGGCTTCTGGAGGCCAGAATTATTTAATATTTTGAATCTGGGATCAGGGATTTAAATCAAACTTGGTACAAGTACACATCATGATGTAATAATGTGGGTGGAGGCATATCTGGCGACATCGAAGAGTGTCGTTCTAGTTTACCATGTGAGCTTTTATCATCAAATTTTCAACAAACCTTTATTATGAGAATATAGAGAAAGCTAATTGATAAAATTTGCATGTTTTTTGTTGTTGTTGTTGTTTTCGTCAAGTTTAGTTTGAGTACAAAGTGGGTGCGGACAGGCTTTGTATTTTGAGATGCTTTCTTGTTCCACTTTTCTCCACATTTCATATCAAAACCCATTTAAAATGTTTGTTCGGTGTCATATGCAGGACAGTACTGTGTCAGACACGTGATGATGAGATTAATGGGAGGCCTGTCTCAATGTCTCGACGTGTATGTTTTCCTGCAATCATTACAAGTGCACAACAACCGTGATCTCGTTGTGTTATTCCACACAAAACTCCTGTTGTCGTTGACATTGTTGACCGAAAACCCAGAATGGATAAACTTCACCGTTTCCAAGAAATTATTGAATTAAATTTATAATATTTTACATGGTGATGATTTACATGTTCTGATACCGGGAGAGTGATCATTTCTCGTCCAGAGGGAAAGTAAGCCAGGAGTCACTTCTGCGAGTGTGATTTTAATGTTGGATATTAACGATCCCATTGTGTCTTTTGCAAGAGCAGGCCATTGTGTGTCAGCATCCTGAATAAATTCCAACGCCTGAGACTTTGGCCGGGTCACCTGAGTCGTATGCAGCTGTTTCTGATCCCAACATCCCAGTGATCACCTGACAGCGCAATGACATGTTTGCAGTGGTGGGACCTGAAGACTGAGTTGGAACGCTTGGTTATCAAGGGAGTAGGGCCACTACTACTGCAAGAGACAATACTTGTCTAACAATCGATGGATGCAGACAGATAACCATTGCTTAAACTTACCAATCTGTATTGTGTAAACAATCACTGAGACTGTCTCGCTCACTGCAATTTCCATCTATTTCATGCAAACAGTTCAAAAAAACGGTTCTATGCTCCTTCTTTTAACTTTTCCTTTGTTGTTTGATCGGCCAATAAACCTTTTTGGCCCAAGTCTTTGACGATCTGGATGTCCAGGGCTGACGTTCGACTGAAAGTGATTTCGGCAAAGAAATGGTGATTTGTTCAGTGTGCCAGTTATAACTCATCGCCTCTTTGTGAAGGACACCATGGATGTTTACCGCCCACCAAAGACCTGCAGTGTTGGCGCGCGGGCGCTCCAGCGCACACATCGACCCCTCGTCATGCCTGTGAAGCACCCAGATGACAGTGGGCTGGAATCTCAAATGGCGAGTGTGAATACCTCGAAGATGTCCTGACAACCCAAAACGAAACGGCTCTATCGCTGAGCCTGAAACACTATTTAGGCCTTCATTTTCATCCCCACTGTTTTCCTCATCACAACATTCATCATATATATATTGTGTTGGAACAATTTGCACTCTGCTGTTTGTGGAATCTCAATCGCACGTTATCATATTCCGTTATTCAAAGGGCGCAAGCAAAACATACCCTGTGTCGTGTTTTTTTTATGAGAAGGGAGTCACCAAAAAATCCTAATATTTTGATTATTTTTTTTGTTCCCTATGCATGACAGGAGTAATTACCTCCGACCTCCACCAACGTAGGTGGATGGAGGTTATGTTTTCACCCCTGTCTGTCTATTTGTCTGTCTGTCTGTCTGTGAGCAGAATATCTCAAAAAGATATGAACGGATTTGAACAAAACTTGACGGACAGGTCGGATGTGTGACAAGGACGAATTGTTCGATTGTGCTGAAGATACGGATGCAGATCCAGCTTATCAGTAGGATACAAAATGTAAACTGTTCATCCTGGCGGAGGTATGCGCTCTACCGAGTGCCGTTGTAGTTTTCAGTGTTTTTTTTAAGTTGAAATCCTTGCAGACTTTAAAGTCTGTGCAGACTGTTGCTGTCAATAGGCAAATTAATATATTGTTCCTCATTGTATGCAAGGTACTTTGATGTATGCAAGGACTTAGCATAATAAAGAGTTCAAAGAAGGCATTTCAAAACGGGCATCTCATATTTGAGTATATCTCAACAAAGGAAAATGAGACTCATTATGCAAGAAATGTGTGAGCTCGTAAAATAGAAAGAACTCCTCGAGTCCTTGGCCAGCAATATGTATTAGAATAAGAGAAAAGGGTTAAATGGAGCAGTGTGGGGTTATAATAAGCATACGGTGTACTGAGACCCATGGTGTGAAAAATAATGAGCAAAAAATGATGGAGGAACTCGACAGTTTGGTAGAAAGTTGTCAATTTTGAGGTTTCCCACCATATGTACTCCCTCTACCGTCTTGCTAAGACCATATGCTAAACATGTCTTTGTTTTATGCCTCTCCTTCTCCATCTATCTTTTCTTCTACATGTTTGTGCATATGGCCTTCGAGATTTATGGAGAAAACCCTCAAAATGGCAAACTGCCGTATTCCAGCAGTATGAGGATATTTTTTCCATCCTGATTACATCATTGGCTAAGTTATGTTTGATGCCATGACTGTCATCATTCATGGGATCAAACGGTCATCAACTGGCTGTCTCACCTTATTCCCATTTTGTTCCGATTTTTATTTTTTTAATAAACCTTCAAACAAATTTTTCTCCTCACTCCAAGGTGGGGTACAACCTCCAACTCAGGTTGAGCTGTTCATTCAGCCATTAAAACTAGCTGAGGATTTCCAGAGAGCTCAGGCCTGTTTCCTATAATTTGGTCAATCGTGAAAATATGGCCACTATTAGGCTAACTCATGTACCACCTTGGCTTCCTGTTCTCCTCGCGCAATTTTCCCTGATCACTCAGCAATATGTCTCTCCCCTGCCTTTCCTCGCTTTCCTTTTTCTTTTCTTCTTTCATTTCTTTCTCCATTCTCCTGGCAATTTTCCCGGGTCGCCTGCCTACCTGTCAGATACGGCCGCGTTCTTGTGCTCTCTCTATTCCTTGGCCTGGCACAGCCCGACCATTTTGCTAATGCAGCCGAGGCCCAGGCACCCGGTAACCATGCCGACGCCAGGTAGGACCTTCCTTCCTTTCCTTGTCATACAAACCTTCACACCATCGTTTGTCATCTTGCCATGCCAATCAAGGTCCTCTCATATGATAAACAGTATGACATCATGTACCATGTGACATACCAAAACATCATATGATATCATTGCATTACTTCTTCGTTTGCCTTGTTATGCCAACAAGTCATTTGTTTTTTTGTTTTCCTTGCATCCACCGCATGTCATGTGATGTCATGGAAATGGCATAGTGGCTCCTGAAATCATGTAACTTCTCACTTGATCACGTGACACCACGGTGTTTCTTTCTTTCTTATATTCTCGTACTTAGTGTTGTCGATCGCACTGTTATCTTGTTTAAAAACATTTTAAAACTGATATTTATTTCACGTGTTGCTTGTTATATTTTCCCTGTTATTTCCTTTTTATTGCTGATTTATTTAATTGTTTATTTTTCTACATCATGCTTTACCGGAATGTGGATAAGCTATCCCCATTGCTGTAATACTGATATTAATGAATGACAAGTCTCAAATATTTTCTAAGACTCTCATTAAGGGCACTCAGGTGTGTAAGGGAAAGGGTAGCAATGCAAGCGTAAGGTACTAAAAAAGTTTGCATAGTCAGGTAAGTTTTATGCTTTACTTGCTTACTTTATGAAGACAATATTGTGTAGTTTGTAGTTAATAACTGGAGGAGTTTGAGATGTTTTTTTTTAAGAGTCAGTTTGATGGTTTCAGCGGATGAACAAGAGAAATGGGGGTACTGACATGAAGTGGAGTAATTTGATCGAGCGAGGGTGAGGGGACAGAGCAAGTTGGAAAAGCAAAGAGTCCAGAGTAGGGAAGGGATTTGTTGAGCATTTGTGCAAATCGAGTCGTTAAGTAAATGAGGCGTTACTATGATTTGGAGCTGGAGTAGCATGAAAATGGAGGTAATATGTATTTTGGGGTTTCTCTGTGTTTCTGGTAGGCTGGGTGGTCAGGCAAGGGCTGGTACAGCTCCAGAAGAGGGCGAAGTTCAAGTCGACAGCCGCTCGTCTGTCTCCGAATTGCGAAATTCCATCACCAGCGACATGATGATGGTAATGACTGCATCTGCTTGGGTCATTAGTTGTACTTTTAATCCTTCATTTAAATGAAAAGACAATATTTTCTGGTGGCTGGTAGTTGATTGGTGATGTTGGTGTATTGAGGTTTCTTGAACATTTGTTTTTACACACAATGAACAAGACCTGCCATAATGTTACTGACGTTACAAAGTGTCTGATTTTGAGTGCCACAGTAATCTCGGTCGACCGAGATGCCGACTTGTAAACTGTTTGACGGAGAGAATGACAGACCAATGAAGTGTTTAGCAATTGAAGGGAGATACTAATTGCTTGATACATAGATCTAGTTATCTCACCAGATTTCTCCTGAGTCTGAAGACGATTGTCAAGAAGCAGGCCTTAACCAGAACCTGGGCCGCATACAGTTCAGCGTCGGCTACAGCTTTCAAGAGATGACTCTGACGGTCAAGGTGATTTGCCTCACAGCACATGATATTTATTTATATCCATAAAACAAATCCATACTTGCTTGTGCGACTGATTATCCTGTTCTTTATGCCTCTGCCGACGAAGTCACCGGAGGCATTATGTTTTCAGGTTGTCCGTCCGGCTGTCCATCCGTACGTCCGTCTGTCCGTCCACGAGAGGTTTTTGTTGCCGCCATAACTTAGGAACAGCTGAAGGAAACCAAGCTAAACTTGGTAGAACTATGTATAATGATGCAAAGATGAACTGATTAGATTATGGGGTCAAGAGGTCAAAGGTTGGAGGTCCTGTGAGATAAAAATTCTGTTACTGAGCTAACTTGGAAATCAGTGATGGGATTTTGACCAAACTTGGTAGAATTATATATTATTATGCAAAGATGACTGATTAGATTTCAGCATCTAGAAGTCAAAGGTCTGAGTCTGTAATCCATCCATCCATTGGGACCACAGTCTGTGCAGAGCATTGGTGCTGCCAAGGCAGTCTCCTTGGCTATCAGGCGCAATCCTGGACGGGTCGCCACTCCGACACAGGTTACCAGCATGCTGGCACTCATTTTACTGACCTCAGGAGTATGACAGGCAGAGTCAACCACACCTGGTATTGATTCAACAGCCGAATGGGATTTGAACTCAAGATCCTAGGATCCCAAGCCCACCACCCTAACCATTAAGAGTCTGCAATAGATTTTCTTTACCGCGATAACTTAAGAACGGCTGAAAGGATCCAAGTCAAACTTGCTACAAATATGTATCATGATGCAAAGGTAAGCAGATTCGATTATGAGGTCAAGAGGTCAAAGGTCAAAGGTCCTGGTAGGTAAAAATATTGTTATTATGCTAACTTATGAACCAGTGATGGGTTTTTGACCAAACTTGGTGTAAGTACATGTTATGATGATTATGATGCAAAAAAGAACCAATTATATTTTGGCCTCAAAGTGCAAAGGTCAGAGGTCATGTCAGGGGAAAAATGTGTTACTTGAGAACAGTTGAAAGTATTTAAATCAAACTTGGTACAAGTATGTATAATGATATAATAATGTGCGTGGGGACATATCAGTCAATATCGTGATGTCGAAGAGTGCCGTTCTAGTTTTGACTTTCTTGTCCATGACTACTTTATGCCGTATTTGGTTTCACAGGTCCAAAAAGGCATGGATCTACCAGCTAAGGACTTCACCGGGACAAGCGACCCTTTTGTCAAGCTGTACCTTCTACCAGACAAGAAGCACAAACTGGAGACAAAAGTCAAGCGCAAGAACCTGAATCCACACTGGAATGAAACATTCCTGTTTGAAGGTGTGTCAATGAATCCTGTGTCATTCGTCAACTTGTATCATGCGTTTGACTCCAATATCGTTCTGGTGCATGGATATGACTTGAGTAACTCTCAGGGCTGTCTCTGTGAGCAGGTTCCTGTGTAAATGACGTCGTTCATCATAGCTTGTGCATATGTTCCTTGGGATGGAAAATTCAGCCCACCCCTTGTTCGGAATGAGCAGGCATGTTAGATTGACTTTGTAAAATCAATTCCTCTTAACTATTTCTTTAACAGTTGTGAAAATCTGGCCTGTGATTTCAATGTCTTTCTGGAGACACATCAGTGAGTGTCTTTCTACTTCCATGAGGGAGTCTTTCACTTGGCAAGACACACAACTCAATCACAGCATCTTCAGTTTTTATCTCTCACCTGGTTATCCCCATGCCTTTTGAAAAAACATGGGGAGGGGGGTGGGGGGGTATTGTAATCGTCTACATCTGCATCTGTCTGTCTGCCTGTCTGTCCATCCGTCCGCCACGCTATCTTCTCTGAAACGGTTGTGCAGAAATTCATCAAATTTTGGAGTTATGATCACCACATAGCAAGAAAGTGCGAGAGCAGTATCCAGGGTGTGGGGTCAAAAAGTCGAATGCCAAAAAAAAATGCAAGAACGTGCACATTTTTTAACATTTTTAAATGAAACTTTGGACATGCAATCAACGTTTGGGGACACATGAAATATGTAATGAGTTTTTGGGATTTGACATCCTGTTCATGGAGATCAGCGGATGTGGACTCAAGGTCACAGGGATCAAAACGGGGAAAATTTTAACTTTAAATTTGTTATTGGGTCATTCCTGGTGGAACTTTTCACCATCTTACAACTTTGCTTTCGGTGGGAAGCATGAAGATTTGTGATGGTGTGCCATCGACTTCACTCCAGTTTAAAAATTGCCACCATTGCTTCCGACTCGGATAAACAATTTTGCCTTCAGCTCTGACGTTGTCATGGAACGCCGACTAGCATCAGTGTGGTCTACCCTTATCATGTCCACAGATGTTAGTCCGCATTGACATTAATGTTACATATTGCCATTGCATGAGTTTTTCCAATTCTTAGTTTGCATTCAAACTCTCCAAAATATTAAACCGTACCAGCTGGCGCACTCAGCATCATTAAATGTTAAGTTAGTTCTCCTTGTGAGGTGTGTTTTCAATCATTTGGTTTGCAAAAGCTTTCAAATTAAACTGCTTACATAGAGTGGTCAGTATGCAGTTATCTTTCACCTGCTAGCACACTTCACCCCGAACATGGTCATTTTTTCCACGTAGTGCCAACTTCCCCTTTTTGTTACAGCATATCACAATGGACACGTGACTGCATTATGGAATTTCAAAATAACTTCCTGACATTTACCTTTACTTATTAAGAGCTGTCACAATAGCTTGGCAGTCTGCCCACTCACATTTGAGGTGTCTAGCCTGGGTTCGAATATCAGCCCAGCTATAAACTGTCATTCTGGTGTTTTAGCTGGCAAGTGTGTGTGTGCTATCCCTCAGAAGGAAGTTAAACGAGGGGATTCGTCTGCCAACACTGGTTGTTGGTGGACGTTAAAGATCCTCCAGAGTCTCATGAGGAGTAGGCAAGTTATCCCCATCACCCAGAACAAGTTCCAGATTGATTCACCTTCAGGTCAGATCAGGTATGGGAGCATGCACTGGAGCAACGTGCCGCTGCGTCCACTTTCCGCCGGTACTCCAGGGGCCTCTGTCTGGCCAACCCCCAGGCAGATATCTGGCTCATCTACATCTCCTTGAGATGCTGATCAACCTGCTGCAACCACAATACACGTGGTCGGCCCATTGGCCTCCTCCACTCACGAGGCTCCCTCGCTGAGA
>CM068966.1:12250532-12271654 GCA_035128595.1 Eptatretus atami | reverse complement strand
ATCAGCTTGAACACTTGCTATATTTTCCAACAATAGAGGCACAAACTTATTCAAAAATCTCATCAAGAAAAGAGAACTGAAACAGAGGCACAACAGTAAAACGAAAAAGTTGAATTCTGTGACATCAATGACTCCAAAGAGGAAGATTGAAAACAAAAGAAACTTCAACATGAAGGGAATTGAAAAAAATAATGGAGAACATCAGATTGTTTAAAGGTGTACAAGCGGCGTGCCATGCGAGGACGTGATTAGATGTTTGCTCTGAAATAAGAAAATGGAAGCTGTTATCACAAACGCAGATTAATTGCATCATGAAATGTGAAAAATAATTATATGAGCAACTGTGCAGTGAGAAAATATAATTTACCGGTCTGTCAGACATAACCAATAACGACGAAGCCATGCCTGCCAGTGACTAC
Organism: Eptatretus atami; assembly: GCA_035128595.1. Lineage (NCBI taxonomy): Eukaryota > Metazoa > Chordata > Myxini > Myxiniformes > Myxinidae > Eptatretus > Eptatretus atami. The sequence continues at coordinate 12,271,235 of CM068966.1, read as the reverse complement.
CAATGAGATGCAATTTGCATGAATGAACATGAAAAGAGGTATTAGAGGTCCCGAGGGAAGATGTAAATGTTAGTGATGCCATCAAAGATGGCGGTGAACTGCTGCACAGTAGTTTGGAAAAACTACTTACAAACTGCTTGGAAGATGCAAAAATCCCCATAACTTGGAAGAATTCGGGTGTAGCTGATCCACAAAAAAATCAAAACCACATGAGATGAGATAGACCGAAACAATTACCGTGCAATTGGCATTCTCTCCAGTGTTTATCAATTGTTTGTAAAAAAAACAAACAAAAAACTTATCAATAACAGACTCAGGTTTGAACTGGACAATAACCAAGCACAGGAACAAAGGTTTTTAGAAATGGATACTCAACAATGGAACATCCTCGGACAATGAATCAGATTCTGGAACAATGAAGAGAATCTAAACTTCCTTTGTGTCTCATATTTACGGATTATGAAAAAGCTTTCGACAGCGTGAAACAATATGGCATCATGCAAGCTCCAAGTCACCGAAATGTCAACTCTAAATTCATCAATATGTTAAGTGAGGTATAACAATGGTGGAACAGTGACCTTGAAACTACACCAAAAGAGTGACAAGATGATGATCTAAAGAGGTATATCATTCCATGCCTCAGGTTTGAATCCCACACTCCAGACAATGTTAGAGCCACCACCCCAGATAACTCCATAAGGGTCTGGTGAGTCGCTCAGCGACCACAATAGCCAATCGTCCCGGGAACTTCTTGCTGGCTCCCATGTCGAGCTATGTTACCATAACAGATGAAGGTTACAGTCTGAACGAGTATCGTGCAGGCAGTCACGCGACACATGTTATTAGTTGGTCAAGCGGAACAAAGTCATGTGACCGCAGTCTAATCTAGAGCCCAATCTTTACATCAAGTGATCCCTCAGCTGCCATATGCCACCGTCATGATGAGCAGGAAGAGTCAGGAGACAAGTGCATTTTATACATCTATTAAACTCAAGCACAAATATACAAGTCATTTGTAGCACATATTTACAAGGCAAGAAACAGTCTCGTTACCCTTACCGTACACCCGCACCCTCAGATATCGGAGAAGCACAGTGAACTTAGCAAGTTACGTTAGGACCCACACTCATCCGTCAACAGAAAGGAGAGAGACAGAGAGTAAGAGTCACGGTTTGTGGTTCGAACACCTTCAAACCTTGCAACAGCTCTGAGGTGTTAGCTTCTCGGTTATGGACACAACCTGTGGCTCGCAAAAGGGCTTTCTCCTCTGCTGCACAGCACCCGTCCAGTGTAGTGGGTTTCCAAGTGCAGCATGTCTCCAAGAGTGAGTCTAAAAGTAACCAATGCCTGAAAGTGCTGCGTGTTTCAAAACGCCATGTATCTCCACTGAAGAGGAAGTGTCAAAAGACAAGAGACAACAGGCTGGTGCAACTTTTACCGAGAGATGAGACACAGCTAGACTGCGTGGAGATGATAGATTATAGACTTCATTTGTACATCTCTATCTCTCTCTCCCTCGCCTTATATGGCCACCTGTCCCCATTCTCGGAATGGCCGTCCGATCTCATTGGAGGATGCTCCAGAGTGCAAGATGTTTCACCTATCGTGATTGGTCCTGCACGGTGGGTCCCGTCGGCCTCTTCCATGGAGTGGTCTGGCTTTGACTAGGTATGTGCAATTCTCAATCCTGATTTCACTTCCATCACAGTTTGGTGACATTTGGCCGGTTCTACCCTGTTTTAGGTGACTTACACTGTGGCAGGTATGCGGTGGAGGTGACTCATCCGGTGTAAAAAAAAGGCTGCAATTGGTTTCATTCAGTTCTTCCCGATGTGAGGAAAGAAGACGTGAGAGTGGCCTGCACTGAAGAAGCGAGGCAGATAGAGAAAAGGAAAGGTTAGATGTTGGGAATGCACATAAAAAAGCCATCTATCTAATACATATGCAACACATTTCTCCACACGTATTACAACACACTTCACTAAACAGATGTAGCCTGGTGTTGGCTTCGCAGTTAGGGTGGTGTCTTGGGATCCTAGGGTCCTGAGTTCAAGCCCCGTTGGCCCCTGAATTAACACCAGAGGGTTGGCTCAGCCTGTCATCCTTCCAAGGTCAGTGAAATGAGCACCAGTATGCTGGTAATATGGGCACTGCATCACCAGCATAGCTGCCCCCCTAACCAATGACACAACCAGCAGCCAAAAAGGCAGCACACGATGGGAACAAAACAGATACTTGGACATAACTATTGTTATACTACAGATGTACTATTTTACTCCCCAGGAGCCACAAGCACAACAACATAAAAGGAAACAAGAAAACATTGCAAAAGATGTTTTTATTGATGAAGACTTTGCAGAGAGAGGAAATTCAGCCATGTACATCACATCACAATCCAAAGGTCACAAACGCACGAATCTTACTGAAAACATCAACTTAAGCATCATTAGAGGAAAAAAAGAATGCAGCAGCAGCTGGACAAAATTGAAAAGAAAAAAAAATGATTCTAAAACTGCTTATCTTTAGCGGTGGTTCCTATACACGTTATATATTCAAGTATACACGGTGTACCGGTGGAACAAGCCTGTAATCCACACTGACCCAAGAACTAATTCCCATAATCTTAAAATAGTATAAATAATAAAAACCAAATCATTGCAGTGTTCGACAGACCGTTTTATTGCTCTCATTCGGTTGACTGTTTATCTTGTGAATCTCCATTAAAGTACCAATCAAAATAAAGACAAGTTGATTGTAAGAGAGGAAAAGCAGCATTTGTTTTCATCTGATCACACCATGGTTATATCGGTGATGGTTCCACATGCAGCCAGATACCATCTACAATAACAGTGACACAGGCAGTTATACTATAGTCGATTATTTTGATCCAATTTGACAGGTAGGTTTCAGACTGCTGAGTTCACGAGACACCTTACTCCAAATTGAGAAGATCTATCCATGAAGACCATTGTAGGCTGAGAACATACTGCCTGGGTGGGAGATCTCGACTCTGTAGAACATTTCTCTTCAGTGGAGAGGATTAAGCCGAATTATCCTTAACAGCAGGTGCAGGTAGACGTGTGATACTTCATATAATGTTGCTATACCTTTAAGTGGCAGCTTAAAAGTCACCTAAAGTGCCCTGAAACGTGTCTTCCATCAATGTTGCAGACGCACATCTAAAGTTCAGAAGTCTGTCACCATTAGTAAACATACACGAGGGTCACCCAGCCTTGTGTTAGCTGAGTGCAAACGAGGAAGGAGCCGACTTGCATCGTCGGAAAATGTGAGAAAGTGCCGTACTGCCTTTTGGTCACCTTCCGACGCAACTCCTTGAACAAGTAAGAAGCCTATGTCACTTGGGCATCTCATCTGACTCTGGACACCTGCTAATGCAAAACAGTATATGTTTAGCATTTCATCTGGTGTCCATAAGAATAACCATCCAGAGATGAGGTTGGTTGTGTGATCAGTTGGCCTGAATTTTGTCATTGAAGGAAATCTGGACGTCCTGCAGAAACGTTTGGCTTTATCAAAGCAGCAATGTCCCTGATTGAACTTCATAAGTTTTGATTCAGCATATAAGAGTAGGCCAGACATGTATTACCCAAGCAAGGACTACTCAATATTCTGAAATGACAGAGATCATGGTAATTAGTTATATCACATTAAGTGCCATCATCATTCTTATAAAGTGGAATCAGCAAAACTTCTGGCCTGGAGAGCATCATCCATGGCACATGAGAATATGTGAAAAACTTTAATTAACTCTTCAGACTACTTACTCTTCACCGACTTGCTCTTGGTTTCTCAGTGCCATTGGATATTGGTACTCGTCCTTTACCTGCCATCACGTGGGTGTGCGTGCCTGGCATATGGACACACCTTGAAAATAAAATTCATTAGGTAGTTAACAAAACTGTATATACAGCTGTGCAAATGAATTTAACACAGTACCTAAATGCTACAGGCAATTTTAACCTCTGCAATGTCGATCACTCATGGGGAGGTAAAGAGAGAAAGAGAGAGCGAAGGAAAGAGTGTCAAGCATGAGGGACAAGGGAAATAAATAAAAATGAAGAGTAGAGCAAAATATAACAGGTCATCTGAGCATAAGGAATCATTGAGGCCAACGAGAGCTGTATTGATCAAAGACGATGACCTCTTGCATGCCACTGTTAAAAGTGAACCTCCAGTTTCACGACAACTCTGCACAGCCTTTGGATATCGGTAATTCTTCGCGATCCCACAAAGAAAAGCGCATGCTGCAACAATCGACGCATTTATAAAAAATCCCGCATGCAAAAACACCAGCACGAAGCATCTTCCCTCCAGCCTGATGGAATACGACACAAAACGGTATCGGCGTGGTACGATGCTACGATGCGGTATCGTTACGTATTGGTCCAGTCGACATTCTTGAGAAGTCCAGCTTCGTGTAGATGGGCAGCTCGAGGAAGGCCTGAGAGCTCCCAAACCAAATTTCCTCGATTCGGACTTTATGCCGTGCATGCAAAAATCCATAACCACTCGGAAAGTGCTGCCAATTTTTAAATGCTTTGGCTAAAAGAAGAGCTTAAAAAATAATGAAAAGGTAAAAAAAATAAAAAATAAAAAAAAAATCCTGGACAAAAATAAAAACTGTATAAACCATTGAAGCAACATGTTCTTCAAAAGAACCAACTTGACCCAACTTTCATGGTGATGTAAACTTTTGTACTACCTGTCTCGACTTTATCATTAACCAAAAACATTTTAATGGATAAAGTTTTCTTTTTAAAGGACTATTTCAGCTTAGCATCGCATCTTATTACGTTTTAATAAATCTCCCAAGTTATTCGAAACTCAAGCGGTGGCCCCCTTTCTCTCGAAACAAACTAAATCAAGTCGAAAACTTACACTCAAAGCTCTAAAACCAACCCTTATTGCACAGGCAAAAGGTAATGTAAACTCGTGTAACGATGCAATAACTCCTCGACATTAAAAACAATATCCAACAAAGTAAAACAAAAGTTTCTCCCTCACTGGATCGGCAGTTTTGGAGAGGGAATGCATCAAGCTCAAAGCTTCCTGCCAATCACGAGTTCTCAATGCCGGGCTCCATTAAAAAACAAACAAACAATGAAAGCCCACTTCCGATTGGTCAGTGACCACGTGATTGTTTGGGGGGAGGGGGAGGGAGGAGACAGCCTCAAGCAGCCCGATTGCAGTGTGGCTGAAGAGGCCGAACATGTCAGGCTGGATTTCAACCTAGGTCCGTCGGTTTCCTTTGCCTTGCGATCCAAGCCATGTTTCGTCGGCCTGCCGTGCCGCCCAACTGTAATCGAAGCCGCAGTTGAAGTCCCTTGGTAACCGGATCAGTTGATGCTTCACATTTAAAAATAACAGCGTCATTCATTTACTCAGTGGCTCAGATGATGCTTAAGTTAATACATTTTTGTGGCCCAGTCAGTCGTCAAGTCATTTGGTGTTTTATGCCAACATTCCAAAGTGCTGTGATGCAGCAAAGGAAGGGCATTAGCCAGGCTTTGAGAGAGAGGGCAGAGCGACTGGTCAATAAGGAAAAGAATTTTAAAAATCAATCAGACTGATGAAACATAGCAGTCAACTGGTTCTAGTTCTCCATCCTGGTGGCTTGGTAAGGACAGAGGGTTCAGATAATCACGAGGGACAGGAGGAGCCTGGGGACTAGGCGACGACTGACTGGGCTTGGTTTGGTTGGTTTGGCAGGGTGACGTATGGCCTGGAGAAGAGGTGATGACAAGAAGCTCGTTACTAGTTAGAAATACGGGGCTGGCTGTATCAGCGTCTCCAGATGAGGTGAGAGGACCAGAACGTGAAGCAGACACTCCTGAGGATGTGATGCCGTCCGCCGATCCATTAGGTGAGGTCTCGTTCTTTGGAGCTTGCTGGATACCTCGAATGACATAATCTCCATCATGTTCATCATTGAATGCGAGCTGGTATGAATTCACAACCGAGGTCTGGTGCTCGAAGACCGAGTCCAAAAACCGTGCAAAACGAGCCACAGCATCAGAGGGAGAGGAGCCATGCACGGGAGAGGCAACAGAATGATGAAGAGGTACTGGGGTAAATGTGCCGCCCCCCTCTGTGGCTGTGCGTTCCCCTTGTGATGATGCCGAACGTTCGCTTTCTTCGGGAATGTCTGAGCCTGGTAATGGGAAGGCTGGTGGGAACGCCAATGGATGAGGTGAGAGTGTAAAGCCAGACTCGTCTTCTTCTGTAAGTGCCTGGAGACTCGGAGAACCTCGAACACTGCGCAGGCCAGAGGAGCGGCGGGAGTCAAATGAAGCCACGGAGTCAGAGTCAGAGAGACTTTCTGCAGTGGCTAGAGGGGCACGTTGTGCAGGGCTGATGGGGGTAGCTGCGACAGGACCAAGTGGGTCACTCTCTGACGGGTCCAACACCTCCCAATTGGAGTCACTGGGCTTGGTGCTGTGGCTGGGGAAGTTGGTGAGTGATGAAGAGTAACCATGTTGAGGAACAACTCAATACAGTATAACAATAAGAAATCCTGCATGACTGAGCAGAGTCATGTGAAGAAAAGCATCTTGCACGTCCATCCACTTCCTCTCCACACCACTCAAGTCTCTTCTGCTCACTCGCTCAGTCATTTAATCAATATGGCACTTGATCACTGAGCTAGTCTCTATTCCAATACCTGCAGTCTCCGGGTGGGTTTGTGCGTTCCAACTCGAGAGTAAGTCCAGGGTGCAGGTCAACCTCTGTGGGACTTGCCATCACCTTGGCAGCCCCCAGCAAGGCTGTGCGTCCTTTGTTGTAATTTTCCAACACCTGTACATGCAGGCAGAATAGTTAAAGGAACATTTTTTTTAAACCTACCAAATTAAACAAATGAATAATCGATAAAAAAATCCAATACTTTCACAGGCTTCGACATATTTTAGAGCAATCATTGGATAAAGTGATCAGGTCAATGATTGATGAACTACACCACCTTATGCAGACCCTCCATGACCACGTGTGCCAAGTGTTCGTGCAGCATTGCAGGAGAGATCACAACCTTGGCTAGGCTGCGGTTATCCGCCCATATCGCTGTGTACGTGGGGTCCTTCTGTCTCCAACAACTACGATAAAATAAATTGCAATGACAATCACAATCAAAATATCAGACCATGCACACCAATCAAAATCTATCCCTCTAATGTCCTTGACCGTCCTCATATTATGGTGACCATCTCTTCATTTTGGCAAAGAAGCTGATTGTAAAACAGGAACCCTCCCACCCCCAACATAAAACATTGATAGAACATTCAGGATGAGAATGGACCAAGTATTAATTAAAATACTAGTGTGGTAATGGCTTAACTTGAATTAATCAAACTCCATCTATCGATTGTGATGAACATTTTGCCAAGGAATGCCCTATTATATGTTTCTCAACCAATGATCACCCCCAACCCTGGGTCCTTAGTCTTAAATGAGGAATTTCAACCAACCATGCTCAGTGGAATCGTTCAATCAAGCAATAGTTTATGTAATATAACAATATTAATTGGATGTTTATTGTTTTGCATGAATTAGCTCATTTTATTGGAGGGGGCGGTGGAGGTGTGGGATGGGGTGAGTGACAGAAAAAGTGAACAACAAAGCCAATATGTCCTGCTTTAGGAAAATAGGTTGGGGGATTGGGGGGGAGCCATGTATGAGGGTGGTTCATGGTCTACCTGCACTTTTAATTCTAGACTTCCCTCTCTAGGAGGAGAGGAGGAGATTGGGACCATACTCTGTGCAGAGCATTGGTGCTGCTTAAGCAGTCTCCTTGGCTATTGGGCACAATCCTGGATGGGTTGCCACTCGGACACAGTATACCAGCATGCTGGCACTCATTTTGCCGACCTCGGAAGGATGACAGGCCGAGTTAACCCCACCTGGTATTAATTCAACAGCTGAGCGGGAGTTGAACTCAGGACCCTAGGATCCAAAGCCCGCCACCCTAACCATTAAGCCAACACCAGAGACTTCCCTCTCTAGCTCTCCCAAAAGCCTCGACTTTGTATTTTTAAAATCTGAAATCCCCCTTCCTCTCCCCTGCTGCCCTCTATCCCCTCAGTAGTGGCAACCAACCCTAGATCAGCATGTGGGCACGATTCTGCCACACAATTCATTGTGGATAGAGCCAAGATGGTGGCAAGTGCAAGTAGTGTGTCATGTGCTGCGGAACAGCGATGTGTGATGAAGTTTTTAGTGAAACAAACTGAAATTCACAGAAGACTCGTGAAACAGTTTGGTGATGATGCTCTCTCAAGAAGTATGTTTGAATGCGCTAACACCTCAATCAATGATCTTCCACCTGAACGTGTTCCAGCGATTGCTGCAACTCCTGCCAATATACAATAACCCGAAGAGTTGAACAATCGACTCTGAGAAACGGCCGCATGTCAAAAGTCGGAATTGGTATCAGAAGTGTGGTGACCATCATCCACAGGCACCTAAAATTCTCAAAAGTGAGTCTAAGGTAGATGCTGAAAAACAATTCCTTTGATCAAAAGGCTATCCGTGTGAAAGAACTTCTGTAACGTTACTGGAGAGAGAGGGGGGGGGGGATGACTTTCTGAAGGAAAATTGTAATGTGATCAAATCGTGAGTTCACTACTACCCACCAGAAAGCAAGCGGTCAAGCATTGAGGGTTCCCAGAGCAGCTCCCCATACATACAAGAAGTGCTTGTCACCATGTTTTGGGCCTGCCAATGACCGATTGTTGATTTTCTTGATGCCCTATCCATGTCGATAATAAACGCCTGATATTGCAGTGACGATGTCCGTAATGCAATTTGCAGGCGGCTGCCAAAATGCTCTCTGGTGGTGTTGCATTGTTGCAGAAGACATCACACAGCAGATGTCATAACTGCAACACTTGTACAGATTGGGTGGAGGGGTCTAAACATAACACTTTAGAGCTCAGATCTATACCCTGTGACTTTCACCTCTTTGGGACAATTAAACCATGAGGTGGCATCAGGTTGTTTTTTTTGTTTGGATATCGTCGAGACTCGTGGAAGAGTTAGTACTTTAGTGAAAGGTTTGGTGGTGATAGACAAAAGCCAATGTTCTAACGTAGCTGCATACCCATCCCAAAGCCTTCTCCGAAACTTGCATCAAAACATTTCCACACTAATGGGACAAAAGTTTTTGTGTTGCTGGGGAATATGTTGAGAAATAAAGAAAGTTTTAACATTTTCAGAAACATTTTGTCCTTTGTGTAGAAAATAAAGTGCAGGTCGACCTTGAACTGGCCTCATAGAATGTAGGTGGGTAAACCACAGTATACAGGAAGGGTTAAGACTAAATGGAAGTACATAGGACACGTAAAGGAATGGGTGCAGTCAAATAAAAGACAACACAGAGAGTCAGACCACATGTCCTTCGGGTGCGTGTGCAAGACGTGGATAATGTTCCCCGGTGGATAGAGGGGAATGCTGGTAGAGAGGGCAATAGACAACTCGCTGGGCGAAGCTCCCAATCGTCCTGCCACAAGCTCGCTCAATTCCGCCTCACTAAGAAGCTCCGTTTTTGGAAAGCAACGAGTTCCTCCAGCTATTATTCGCCACTGCACCACAGGGAGCAAGAAGGAGAGGAAAAGAGTGGGCGATCGTCATGACCAACCAAGTCTCATATTAGTTGATCTCGACTGCACCGAGAAATATCAACTCGAGCCGAGCTCTTTACCTCATCAAAATGAAGAGGAAGCCGAAGACACAGGAAGAAGCCAATCGACCCATCAAGCCTGCATCATCAATGTGCACTGCTTATCATTAATGTATTTCATTATCCACCATGAAATCAAAAACATAAAGTTAAAACTCGTGAGCACTGGGATGCCAGGAAATCATCCCAACTATTACACGATTTGTTTTCTTAACCATAGGAGCCAAACTATCAGAAAAAAAGATTTTGCCCTGCCCAAGAATTTTAGTTATTCTCACCAACAAACCACCAGGAAGTGGCCTCTCACACACCACCTCAAGGTGGCGAAATTTACATTGGTTAGAATATTGAACTAGTAATAGGCGTCCACAACCATCTGACCAGGTTGTGGAACGTTGGCCGAGGCCCTCACTTTTTCACCTTTATTCGCTTTTCAATTAATGTTCTCTGCAACCGTTTAAGCGATTGACGCAAAACTTTCAACATGGGAGCGCCTTCCCATGGATAATTTTTTAAACAGATACATGCTGATTGGATGGAAAATGTGGCCAGCGTTGTAAAAAAAACAAAACCAAAATAAGTCTTTTCTGCAGGCAAGGGTTGCAGAGTGTTTCACGTATCAGGAATAAATAAATACTTTAAATACAGGTGTTTCACACTTGGGGCTTTTCAGATTGGACCCCACATCTTCTTGTGTATGTAAATAATAAATAGACAACCCATGTTGTGACGAGATGCATCATGCCTGAGCTATATTATATAGCATCACATTGAAAGCAAAACAAAGGCTTTCTTAACGTATTGTCGTGTCATAGAGTACGCTAATGCAGCCCATCGGAGCAGGAGGTCGATTATCTCCGTGGCAACCTGGCCAAATTCCTGGCCAGATGACTGTTGGGAAAGGCAATGGAAAACCACCCAGTGCATTCTCTGCCTAATGAGCGCTTCAGCAGCGCTGATGCTCTGAAACTTAGAATGGACATTAGATTAAATCAATGGACGTTTATAAAACGAAGTAATGAGTGGATGTATTGAAGGATTTATGGAATAGCAGGCATGTTGAGTACAAGACAGTTAAATGACAGAAGTTAGGTTATATGATGAGTGGAGGGGTAAACACGATGTTCGGGTCGAATTACTAAGTGGATCCATGGAGTAGTGAGAATCAATCCCGCACCTTGGGCTTGTCTGATTTCTGCAAAACTTCCAATAGTTGTCTACGGAAACCTTCAAGCTGTGGAAGTCCAATCCTGCAGGAAAGAATAAGAATCATCATTTGTGCTGACCAAAAACCCCCTTATAACTCAAGACCTTAGGGATCCTTGTTAATCGGAAGAGAGTTTGGCAAATGAAATGCAAACATCTTTACCTTGGCACGACATCCTTTCCCAAAACGACTGATGTCACAAACTCCTTTGACTTTTCCATGGCATCCTCACTGCAGAAACACGGTGTTTATAATCCCGTGGCTTTTGTGTATCAATCTCACTTTTGCGCATCAATTGAAGCATATAGCAGGAAACATGTTAACTGGAAGTTGGAAGCGGATGGGGGGGGTGGGTGGAGGAGGGAGAAAGGGGAGGGGACTTGGGATCCAGAGAAATGAGAAGACAGTGAGATAAGGAGATTGAAAAAGAAGTGAGAGGACTGAAAGGGGATAAAAGCAAGATAAGAGAAAATGAGCAGCAGAGTGAGACAATGGAGATCGATATGAGAGAGGATAAGTAAGGAAACAGGGAAATGAGGCAGGGAGGAAAAGAAGGGGGAAGTGGGAGGAAGGAGTGGGAGGGGGGAAATCGAAGGGGGAATAAGGTGTCAAGGGTATAAAGAGTTGCAAGGGCACTATGAAGCTACAAAGATGATAGATTTCTATGTCTTCACCTTAGCAATCCACCAGGTGGGGAATATGCAAAGCAGGAAATGTCAGGATAGTTTGGGCGGAGAAAGAAAGACAAGATGGCGGCTGTGCCTGCGCCCAGGGAGTGGCCGACGACGACCAGTCCATAGTATTTGGTACCACGAGCCTTGTATGTTTCCCATGAGGAGTTTATATTGTGTAAATGTGATGGAGGGTGGTGGGAGGCAGTCGAGAAAAAGTTAGGTTCGTGTTAGTTAAGGATTAGGAAGAGACTGTTGACACATTACCATTACATATCAAGCATGATCATCATATTATCCTTAAATTGCCAATGGGAGATGAGGATATAATGAAGCTGGGACATTTGTGGAGTGCATACAAGTTTTACCACCTGAATTGTGATGTCATAAAGCTGCAAAATTACCAAAAGGTTAACCTATAAGCATCAAGATGACTTGTTGAGATTGCCAGATTGAACGGCTGCCAATATTGTTGTTTAAAATGGTTGATTTCCATTTCATTGTCCTAGTTGCAAAGGATTCGTAATAAGGCATGCGATGCTTTCCTGCACAGTCCCTGAACCCTGTGGAAGTAAGACAATGAAAATGGATATTTACTCATTGGTGATGCCTCAGTTTTGAATATGTCCATGGGAATATGGCAGAAAGCATTTTCATAAAGTACTAGCAAGTTTCCTATGCCTGCATGGGATTCTAAATGGTGTGGAGATGGGGGTAGCAAAAATACAAATAGCATCTTCTGTCATCGAGCTGGTAAGCTGGGAGCACCAATTCACATTTATTGCAGCATCTGATGCAATTTAAATGCTCCAATGGCGGTGAGGTGCTCCATTTGAAACTTTGTTCGATATATGTAGCTTTTTGATGCATTGGGTCTGTAATTAAAAAAAAAAAAATTGTATTGGTGTCAAAGCCTGTGACCAATTGCGAATCAATAGGATTACAGACGAAAAAAATTAAAACATTATAATATGAGTTCCCTTAAAAGGAAATTCAGTGGAAGAGGCCATTAGGGCCATTAACTCTGTGCTATGGTTGCCAATATATGGTTGTTTATCTATGCTACATCCTTTTAAGTGCAGAGTTTCCAGCAAGGAAGCAGCACATACCATTTTAAGAGTCTTTGGTACAACTCGGCCGGTGATCAAACCACCAGCCTCCCAGACTCAAGCAGACAATCTAAGCATTACACCACCGAGGTTTAATTGCTGGAACCAAAACAATTTGTGCTGCTCAACCTTGGATTGTTTTGGTTCAGTCCAATTTGTGCTGCTCAACCTTGGCTTGTTTTGGTTCAGTCCAATTTGTGCCGTTCAAGCTCGGCTTGTTTTGGTTCAGTCCAATTTGTGCTGCACAAGCTTGGCTTGTATTGGTTCAGTCCAATTTGTGCTGCTCAAGCTTGGCTTGTTTTGGTTCAGTCCAATTTGTGCCGTTCAAGCTCAGCTTGTTTTGGTTCAGTCCAATTTGTGCTTGCTTCAAGCTCGCTTGTTTTGGTCCTGTCCAATTTGTGCCGTTCAAGCTCGACTTGTTTTGGCTCAGTCCAATTTGTGCCGTTCAAGCTCGACTTGTTTTGGCTCAGTCCAATTTGTGCCGTTCAAGCTTGGCTTGTATGCGTTCAGTCCAATTTGTGCTGCTCAAGCTCGGCTTGTTTTGGTTCAGTCCAATTTGTGGTGCTCAACTTGCTTGTTTTGGTTCAGTCCAATTTGTGCCGTTCAAGCTCAGCTTGTTTTGTTCAGTCCAATTTGTGCCGCTCAAGCTCGGCTTGTATTGGTTCAGTCCAATTTGCCGTTCAAGCTCGGCTTGTATTGGTTCAGTCCAATTTGTGCCGCTCAAGCTTGGCTTGTTTTGGTCCTGTCCAATTGTTGCCGTTGAAGCTCGGCTTGTTTTGGTCCTGTCCATTTTTTGCCGTTCAAGCTCAGCTTGTTTTGGTTCAGTCCAATTTGTGCTGCTCAAGCTCGGCTTGTATTGGTTCAGTCCAATTTGTGCCGTTCAAGCTCGCTTGTATTGGTTCAGTCCAATTTGTGCCGCTCAAGCTTGGCTTGTTTGGTCCTGTCCAATTTGTGCCGTTGAAGCTCGGCTTGTATTGGTTCAGTCCAATTTGTGCGCGTTCAAGCTCGCTTGTTTTGGTTCAGTCCAATTTGTGCCGCTCAAGCTTGGCTTGTTTTGGTCCTGTCCAATTTGTGCCGTTCAAGCTCGGCTTGTTTTGGTTCAGTCCAATTTGTGCCGTTCAAGCTCGGCTTGTTTTGGTTCAGTCCAATTTGTGCCGTTCAAGCTCGGCTTGTTTTGGTTCAGTCCAATTTGTGCCGCACAAGCTTGGCTTGTATCGGTTCAGTCCAATTTGTGCTGCTCAAGCTCGGCTTGTTTTGGTTCAGTCCAATTTGTGGTGCTCAACCTTGGCTTGTTTTGGTTCAGTCCAATTTGTGCCGTTCAAGCTCAGCTTGTTTTGGTTCAGTCCAATTTGTGCCGCTCAAGCTCGGCTTGTATTGGTTCAGTCCAATTTGTGCCGTTCAAGCTCGGCTTGTATTGGTTCAGTCCAATTTGTGCCGCTCAAGCTTGGCTTGTATTGTCCTGTCCAATTTGTGCCGTGAAGCTCGGCTTGTTTTGGTCCTGTCCATTTTTTGCCGTTCAAGCTCAGCTTGTTTTGGTTCAGTCCAATTTGTGCTGCTCAAGCTCGGCTTGTATTGGTTCAGTCCAATTTGTGCCGTTCAAGCTCGGCTTGTATTGGTTCAGTCCAATTTGTGCCGCTCAAGCTTGGCTTTGTTTGGTCCTGTCCAATTTGTGCCGTTGAAGCTCGGCTTGTATTGGTTCAGTCCAATTTGTGCCGTTCAAGCTCGGCTTGTTTTGGTTCAGTCCAATTTGTGCCGCTCAAGCTTGGCTTGTTTTGGTCCTGTCCAATTTGTGCCGTTCAAGCTCGGCTTGTTTTGGTTCAGTCCAATTTGTGCCGTTCAAGCTCGGCTTGTTTTGGTTCAGTCCAATTTGTGCCGTTCAAGCTCGCTTGTTTTGGTTCAGTCCAATTTGTGCCGTTCAAGCTCGGCTTGTTTTGGTTCAGTCCAATTTGTGGTGCTCAACCTTGGCTTGTTTTGGTTCAGTCCAATTTGTGCCGTTCAAGCTCAGCTTGTTTTGGTTCAGTCCAATTTGTGCTGCTCAAGCTCGGCTTGTATTGGTTCAGTCCAGTTTGTGCCCTTCAAGCTTGGCTTGTTTTGGTCCTGTCCAATTTGTGCCGTTCAAGCTCGGCTTGTATTGGTTCAGTCCAATTTGTGCTGCTCAAGCTCGGCTTGTTTGGTTCAGTCCAATTGTGCCGTTCAAGCTCGGCTTGTTTTGGTTCAGTCCAATTTGTGCCGTTCAAGCTCGGCTTGTTTTAGTTCAGTCCAATTTGTGCCGTTCAAGCTCGGCTTGTTTTGGTTCAGTCCAATTTGTGGTGCTCAACTGGCTTGTTTTGGTTCAGTCCAATTTGTCCGTTCAAGCTCAGCTTGTTTTGGTTCAGTCCAATTTGTGCTGCTCAAGCTCGGCTTGTATTGGTTCAGTCCAGTTTGTGCCCTTCAAGCTTGGCTTGTTTTGGTCCTGTCCAATTTGTGCCGTTCAAGCTCGGCTTGTATTGGTTCAGTCCAATTTGTGCTGCTCAAGCTTGGCTGTTTTGTCCTGTCCAATTTGTTGCCGTTGAAGCTCGGCTTGTTTTGGTCCTGTCCAATTTGTGCCGTTCAAGCTCGGCTTGTTTGGTTCAGTCCAATTTGTGCCTGCTCAAGCTCGGCTTGTTTTGGTTCAGTCCAATTTGTGCTGCTCAAGCTCGGCTTGTATTGGTTCAGTCCAATTTGTGCCGTTCAAGCTCGGCTTGTTTTGTTCAGTCCAATTTGTGCCGTTCAAGCTCGGCTTGTTTTGGTTCAGTCCAATTTGTGGTGCTCAACCTTGGCTTGTTTTGGTTCAGTCCAATTTGTGCCGTTCAAGCTCAGCTTGTTTTGTTCAGTCCAATTTGTGCTGCTCAAGCTCGGCTTGTATTGGTTCAGTCCAATTTGTGCCGTTCAAGCTCGGCTTGTATTGGTTCAGTCCAATTTTGTGCCGCTCAAGCTTGGCTTGTTTTGGTCCTGTCCAATTTGTGCCGTTGAAGCTTGGCTTGTTTTGGTTCAGTCCAATTTGTGCTGCTCAAGCTCAGCTTGTTTTGGTTCAGTCCAATTTGTGCCGTTCAAGCTCGGCTTGTTTTGGTCCTGTCCAATTTGTGCCGTTGAAGCTCGGCTTGTTTTGGTCCTGTCCAATTTGTGCCGTGAAGCTCGGCTTGTTTTGGTCCTGTCCAATTTGTGCGTTGAAGCTCGGCTTGTTTGGTCCTGTCCAATTTTGTGCCGTTCAAGCTCGGCTTGTTTTGGTTCAGTCCAATTTGTGCTGCTCAAGCTCAGCTTGTTTTGGTTCAGTCCAATTTGTGCCGTTCAAGCTCGGCTTGTTTTGGTTCAGTCCAATTTGTGCCGTTCGAGCTTGGCTTGTTTTGGTCCAGTCCAATTTGTGCGTTTAAGCTCAGCTTGTTTTGGTCCAGTCCAATTTGTGCCATTCAAGCTCGGCTTGTTTTGGTCCAGTCCAATTTGTGCGTTGAGCTTGGCTTGTTTTGGTCCAGTCCAATTTGTGCCGCTCAAGCTCGGCTTGTTTTGGTCCAGTCCAATATGTGCCGTTCAAGCTCGGCTTGTTTTGGTCCAGTCCAATTTGTGCCGTTCGAGCTTGGCTTGTTTTGGTCCAGTCCAATTTGTGCTGCTCAAGCTCGGCTTGTATTGGTTCAGTCCAATTTGTGCCGTTCAAGCTCGGCTTGTTTTGGTTCAGTCCAATTTGTGCCGTTCAAGCTCGGCTTGTCTTGGTTCAGTCCAATTTGTGTGCTCAACCTTGGCTTGTTTTTGGTTCAGTCCAATTTGTGCCGTTCAAGCTCAGCTTGTTTTGGTTCAGTCCAATTTGTGCTGCCAAGCTCGGCTTGTATTGGTTCAGTCCAATTTGTGCTGCTCAAGCTTGGCTTGTTTTGGTCCTGTCCAATTTGTGCCGTTGAAGCTCGGCTGTTTTGGTCCTGTCCAATTTGTGCCGTTCAAGCTCGGCTTGTTTTGGTCCTGTCCAATTTGCGCCGTTCAAGCTCGCTTGTTTTGGTTCAGTCCAATTTGTGCCGCTCAAGCTCAGCTTGTTTGGTTCAGTCCAATTTGTGCCGTTCAAGCTCGGCTTGTTTTGGTTCAGTCCAATTTGTGCCGTTCAAGCTCGGCTTGTTTTGGTTTTCCAATTTTGTGCCGTTCAAGCTCGGCTTGTTTTGGTTGTCCAATTTGTGCCGTTCAAGCTTGGTTGTATTGGTGCAGTCCAACCACGACTCGCTGCACCACCATTTTACACAACAATCACCACAATTTCTGGTATGTATTATATATTTCTGACATTTTGAGCATTACTATTTATGTTTTATTACAACCTTATCAAATTGCTCTTAAATCTTTGTTGACAAAATGTTTGCCACATTCTTAAGTGTGTTTTCTAGTCATGTCTTGGGGCCAAAGTTTTCCATGTCAACGTATCTCCAATTATGTAATGGCAGTTAATGAGAAAATAGGGTTCGATCTACGGAATTTCGTTTTACGCACAACTTTTCAAGAACATTTATACAGTACTCCTCCATAAATCGAGGATGGGCACATACAGTATTGTCAAATGGTAATCGATGGACAATGCACGGTGTTTTATGTGCTTAACAGACACGTGTGCAAAAACCTTCTGGCAATCTAGTGAGAATTGGAGAACTTCCCCTTCATATTGACCAAAGGCCTGTCAACTTCTGTCAACTCTTGAAATATGTTGCACAACAATGATGTCTTTCATTAAATTTGATGTGAGGACAACTGATAGAGAACAAATTTTGATCGATTAATAAATGTCTGTCTTTTCATTCAGAAAGAGGAAAAAAACAGTGCAGAGTATCGTGTTTAATCTTCCCGAACAGGCCCAATTATTCCCACCTTGTTGGGTCGGCTACAGGGTAAAGCTTTTGGCCCAAGTCTTTCACGAACCGGCTGGCCAGGACGATATTGTACCGACTGTGGCAGAATTTGTAATTTGTTCCTGGTGCCAGTGATGGGATCGCCTGCTCTTCGCAAAGGACACCATGCGATCTTTCACGTCCAGCAACTAGTACTGGCAGATGGGACGTCAATTTAACATCCATTTGAGGGACGGCACACACATTGATCAATCACCCTGCCCGTGAAACACCGGGATGGCAGTTTATAGCCGGGTCGAGATTCAACCCAAGCTGAGCAGCTCAAAGGTGAGTGTGCGTATCTCTAAAGTCTAAACCATCCTGCCAGCATGTAGAATGTTATTCTCAATGACCCCGTTAAATTGCTTTCACAGCGGATTCTGTTATCGTTGTCTTTGTTTTTATTAGATAATTTGTTTTGTTTTTGTTTTTTTCTCAAATTCATTTTAAAATTTAGGCTCAATTATTTTTTTATTCAAATTAAGGATAATATTAATGCTGAGTTTTATCATCGTAGCCATTGTTTACTGTACCAGATCCTCCCAAATGCCTGCGACAAGATCATTTCTTCTTCCAGTTTCTTCTTCACATATTTTGCGACAGCACCATGCCCTGGGGATGGACCGTGTGGTGTGGGTTAGTAGGGAAAAGTTGTTATTAATTCGTTAAATTTTAAGTGAGGGTCATACATGCTACATATGGACACACTAACCAAGAATCCTCTTACTATAGCAAGAAGACTTTTTACTTCCCTATGTATTTTGTCCCTTAGATTTCCCGACTAATTGCAATATCAAATGGGAAGTTTTCTGGTAAAGTGATAAATAATAATGATGATGATTAAAAAACAACCTAACATTGAAACATTATTTTTTTACCCGATGCCCGAGCCATGTACCCTGATGTCCTTCAACTGGCAATGCTCAGCATCCCTGAGAGGTCTGTAAGAGCATCCTGCACACACACAGATGGACAAACATCATGTAGTCCATACTGCACACATAGTCCCATGAGTTAAATACAAGCTCAGTAAGGTTTTGAAGGAAGAGAAAAATAAATGTTATGAAGAGGAAGAAGAAGGTAAATCAAGAAGGAGCAAAAAGAGGAACTTGAGAGGATCGAAGTGAGAAAGAAAGGAGAAAATGCATCGGAGGAAATAGATGCAAAAGGAAAGAATATGTGTACGAAATAAACAATGAATGGAATGGGTTAAAATTCCTCTATTTTGTGAGTTTTGTTTGCTCTGAGGTCAGAGAGAACGAGGTCCTCAATGATGAATCAAGCTTTGATCATAATGAAATTACCGTTCTTTTGTGGATTTTTAAAATAAAAAAGATGTATGAAGGATGGCAAGCCATTGCATTTCTGATGACAGATTCTGGACTGCTCCAAAAATTAAGTTCCAACCTTCAATGATAGCGTCCCTCGTACGCTTATGACAACCTTCTTCTTTTCGTGGTCGACAGCAACGAAAATGTGTTTCATAAACCTGCAGCAGAGGAAGTCAATGTTGGATCCTAATTTAAACAAATCTTAGGAGGCTTTGGAGGCCATGGTAGATACCAGGGAATTTTGGAGGCCATGGTAGACACTGGGGAATTTTGGAGGCCATGGTAGACACTGGGAATTTTGGAGCCATGTTAGAGACCGGCAAATTTTGGAGGCCATGTTAGAGACCAGGCAAATTTGGAGGCCATGTTAGAGACCGGGGAACTTTGGAGACCATGTTAGAGACCGGAGAACTTTGGAGACCATGTTAGAGACCGGGGAACTTTTGGAGGCCATGTTAGAGACCGGGAACTTTGGAGCCATTAGAGACCGGAACTTGGAGGCCATGTTAGAGACCGGGAACTTTGGAGGCCATGTTAGAGACCGGGAACTTTGGAGGCCATGTTAGAGACCGGGGAACTTTGGAGGCCATGTTAGAGACCGGGGAACTTTGGAGGCCATGTTAGAGACCGGGAACTTTGGAGCCATGTTAGACCGGGGAACTTTGGAGGCCATGTTAGAGACCGGAAGGAACTTTGGAGGCCATGTAGAGACCGGGGAACTTTGGAGGCCATGTTAGAGACCGGGGAACTTTGGAGGCCATGTTAGAGACCGGGGAACTTTGGAGGCCATGTTAGAGACCGGGAACTTTGGAGGCCATGTAGAGACGGGAACTTTGGAGCATGTTAGAGACCGGGGAACTTTGGAGGCCATGTTAGAGACCGGGGAACTTTGGAGGCCATGTTAGAGACGCGGGGAACTTTGGAGGCCATGTTAGAGACCGGGAACTTTGGAGGCCATGTTACAGACCAGGAAAATCTGGAGGCCATGTTAGAGACCGGGAACTTTGGAGGCCATGTTAGAGACCGGGAACTTTGGAGGCCATGTTAGAGACCATGGAACTTTGGAGGCCATTGAAGTTTGAGGCCATAGTAAAGACCAGGGAAAATTTAAAAATTTAAAAATTTTTTTTAAAATTTTTTAATTTTTAAATTTTTTTTTTTTTTTTATTTATAAATATAAATTCATTTTATTAATTTAATAAAAATTTTTAATTAAAAATAAATTAATTTTAAAATTATATATATTAATATTTTTTTTTTTTTTTAATAAAAATAAAAATATAATTTTTTAATTAATATTAAAATTTTTAATTTTTTTTATATTAATAATTTTTTTAATTTTTTATAAATTATTTTTTTATTTTATTTAAATTAAATTTTTTTTAATAATAAATTTTAAATAAAAAAAAATTTTTTTAAAAATTTTTTTAAATTTAAAATTTTTTTATTATTAAAAAATTAAAATTTTATATTTTAATTTTATTAATTTATTTATTTTAAATTAAAATTTTTTTTTTTTTAAAAATTAATTTTTATTAATTTTTTTATTTTTTTTTAAAAATTTTTTAAAATTTAAGAATAGATAAAATTAAAATTTTTTTATTTAAATAATAAAATTTAATAAAAATTTTTGGAAGGCCATGGAGAGATGAGAACTTTGTGGTCAGTGGTCAAGATTTTGGAGGTTCAACATTTATAAACCATGGTTGAAAAATGGAAATCTGATATTTATGGTTAATACAAGTTGACCTTGGAAGTGCCAACTGATTCAAAAAAATAAAAAAACACTTTCAAAAAATATAAAATTTGTGCTTACTTGACTG
>CM068966.1:12234223-12250507 GCA_035128595.1 Eptatretus atami | reverse complement strand
GTTGTTGGTGTCAGGTGCAAGTTTTGGTGCCGTTCAAGGCTCAGCTTGTTTTGGTTCAGTCCAATTTGTGCTGCTCAGCTCGCTTGTTTTGGTCCTGGTCCAATTTGTGCCGTTCAAGCTCGCTGTTTTGGCTCAGTCCAATTTGTGCCGTTCAAGCTCGCTTGTTTTGGCTCAGTCCAATTTGTGCCGTTCAAGCTTGGCTTGTATGGTTCAGTCCAATTGTGCTGCTCAAGCTCGGCTTGTTTGGTTCAGTCCAATTTGTGTGGCTCAACCTTGGCTTGTTTTGGTTCAGTCCAATTTGTGCCGTTCAAGCTCAGCTTGTTTTGGTCAGTCCAATTTGTGCCGCTCAAGCTCGGCTTGTATGGTTCAGTCCAATTTGTGCCGTTCAAGCTCGGCTTGTATTGGTTCAGTCCAATTTGTGCCGTCAAGCTTGGCTTGTTTTGGTCCTGTCCAATTTGTGCCGTTGAAGCTCGGCTTGTTTTTGGTCCTGTCCATTTTTTGCCGTTCAGCTCAGCTTGTTTTGGTTCAGTCCAATTTGTGCTGCTCAAGCTCGGCTTGTATTGGTTCAGTCCAATTTGTGCCGTTCAAGTCGGCTTGTATTGGTTCAGTCCAATTGTGCCGCTCAGCTTGGCTTGTTTTGGTCCTGTCCAATTTGTGCCGTTGAAGCTCGGCTTGTATTGGTTCAGTCCAATTTGTGCCGTTCAAGCTCGCTTGTTTTGGTTCAGTCCAATTTGTGCCGCTCAAGCTTGGCTTGTTTTGGTCCTGTCCAATTTGTGCGTCAAGCTCGGCTTGTTTTGGTTCAGTCCAATTTGTGCCGTTCAAGCTCGGCTTGTTTTGGTTCAGTCCAATTTGTGCGTTCAAGTCTCGTGTTTTGGTTCAGTCCAATTTGTGCCGCAAAGCTTGGCTTGTTGGTCAGTCCAATTTGTGCTGCTCAAGCTCGGCTTGTTTTGGTTCAGTCCAATTTGTGGTGCTCAACCTTGGCTTGTTTTGGTTCAGTCCAATTTGTGCGTTCAAGCTCACTTGTTTTTGGTTCAGTCCAATTTGTGCCGCTCAAGCTCGGCTTGTATTGGTTCAGTCCAATTTGTGCCGTTCAAGCTCGGCTTGTTTGGTTCAGTCCAATTTGTGCCGCTCAAGCTTGGCTTGTTTGGTCCTGTCCAATTTGTGCCGTTGAAGCTCGGCTTGTTTGGTCCTGTCATTTTTTGCCGTTCAAGCTCAGCTTGTTTTGGTTCAGTCCAATTTGTGCTGCTCAAGCTCGCTTGTTAATGTTTTGGTTCAGTCCAATTTGTGCCGTTCAAGCTCGGCTTGTTTTGGTTCAGTCCAATTTGTGCCGTTCGAGCTTGGCTTGTTTTGGTCCAGTCCAATTTGTGCCGTTTAAGCTCAGCTTGTTTTGGTCCAGTCCAATTTGTGCCATTCAAGCTCGGCTTGTTTTGGTCCAGTCCAATTTGTGCCGTTTGAGCTTGGCTTGTTTTGGTCCAGTCCAATTTGTGCTGCTCAAGCTCGGCTTGTATTGGTTCAGTCCAATTTGTGCCGTTCAAGCTCGGGTGTTTTGGTTCAGTCCAATTGTGCCGTTCAAGCTCGGCTTGTCTTGGTTCAGTCCAATTTGTTGTGCTCAACCTTGGCTTGTTTTGTGTTCAGTCCAATTTGTGCCGTTCAAGCTCAGCTTGTTTTGGTTCAGTCCAATTGTTGTGCTGCTCAAGCTCGGCTTGTATTGGTTCAGTCCAATTTGTGCTGCTCAAGCTTGGCTTGTTTTGGTCCTGTCCAATTTGTGCCGTTGAAGCTCGGCTTTGTTTGGTCCTTCAATTTGTTGCCGTTCAGCTCGGCTTGTTTGGTCTGTCCAATTTGGCCGTTCAAGCTCGGCTTTTTTGGTCAGTCCAATTTGTGCCGCTCAAGCTCAGCTTGTTTTGGTTCAGTCCAATTTTGTGCCGTTCAAGCTCGGCTTGTTTTGGTTCAGTCCAATTTGTGCCGTTCAAGCTCGGCTTGTTTTGGTTTTCCAATTTGTGCCGTTCAAGCTCGGCTTGTTTTGGTTGTCCAATTTGTGCCGTTCAAGCTTGGGTTGTATTGGTGCAGTCCAACCACGACTCGCTGCACCACCATTTTACACAACAATCACCACAATTTCTGGTATGTATTATATATTTCTGACATTTTGAGCATTACTATTTATGTTTTATTACAACCTTATCAAATTGCTCTTAAATCTTTGTTGACAAAAATGTTTGCCACATTCTTAAGTGTGTTTTCTAGTCATGTCTTGGGGCCAAAATGTTTTCCATGTCAACGTATCTCCAATTATGTAATGGCAGTTAATGAGAAAATAGGGTTCGATCTACGGAATTTCGTTTTACGCACAACTTTTCAAGAACATTCATACAGTACTCCTCCATAAATCGAGGGATGGGCACATACAGTATTGTCAAATGGTAATCGATGGACAATGCACGGTGTTTTATGTGCTTAACAGACACGTGTGCAAAAACCTTCTGGCAATCTAGTGAGAATTGGAGAACTTCCCCTTCATATTGACCAAAGGCCTGTCAACTTCTGTCAACTCTTGAAATATGTTGCACAACAATGATGTCTTTCATTAAATTTGATGTGAGGACAACTGATAGAGAACAAATTTTGATCGATTAATAAATGTCTTGTCTTTTCATTCAGAAAGAGGAAAAAAAACAGTGCAGAGTATCGTGTTTAATCTTCCCGAACAGGCCCAATTATTCCCACCTTGTTGGGTCGGCTACAGGGTAAAGCTTTTGGCCCAAGTCTTTCACGAACCGGCTGGCCAGGACCGATATTGTACCGACTGTGGCAGAAATTTGTAATTTGTTCCTGGTGCCAGTGATGGGATCGCCTGCTCTTCGCAAAGGACACCATGCGATCTTTCACGTCCAGCAACTAGTACTGGCAGATGGGACGTCAATTTAACATCCATTTGAGGGACGGCACACACATTGATCAATCACCCTGCCCGTGAAACACCGGGATGGCAGTTTATAGCCGGGTCGAGATTCAAACCCAAGCTGAGCAGCTCAAAGGTGAGTGTGCGTATCTCTAAAGTCTAAACCATCCTGCCAGCATGTAGAATGTTATTCTCAATGACCCCGTTAAATTGCTTTCACAGCGGATTCTGTTATCGTTGTCTTTGTTTTTATTAGATAATTTGTTTTGTTTTTGTTTTTTTTCTCAAATTCATTTTAAAATTTAGGCTCAATTATTTTTTTATTCAAATTAAGGATAATATTAATGCTGAGTTTTATCATCGTAGCCATTGTTTACTGTACCAGATCTCTCCCAAATGCCTGCGACAAGATCATTTCTTCTTCCAGTTTCTTCTTCACATATTTTGCCGACAGCACCATGCCCTGGGGGATGGACCGTGTGGTGTGGAGTTAGTAGGGAAAAGTTGTTATTAATTCGTTAAATTTTAAGTGAGGGTCATACATGCTACATATGGACACACTAACCAAGAATCCTCTTACTATAGCAAGAAGACTTTTTACTTCCCTATGTATTTTGTCCCTTAGATTTCCCGACTAATTGCAATATCAAATGGGAAGTTTTCTGGTAAAGTGATAAATAATAATGATGATGATTAAAAAACAACCTAACATTGAAACATTATTTTTTTACCCGATGCCCGAGCCATGTACCCTGATGTCCTTCAACTGGCAAATGCTCAGCATCGCCTGAGAGGTCTGTAAGAGCATCCTGCACACACACAGATGGACAAACATCATGTAGTCCATACTGCACACATAGTCCCATGAGTTAAAATACAAGCTCAGTAAGGTTTTGAAGGAAGAGAAAAATAAATGTTATGAAGAGGAAGAAGAAGGTAAATCAAGAAGGAGCAAAAAGAGGAACTTGAGAGGATCGAAGTGGAGAAAGAAAGGAGAAAATGCATCGGAGGAAATAGATGCAAAAGGAAAGAATATGTGTACGAAATAAACAATGAATGGAATGGGTTAAAATTCCTCTATTTTGTGAGTTTTGTTTGCTCTGAGGTCAGAGAGAACGAGGTCCTCAATGATGAATCAAGCTTTGATCATAATGAAATTACCGTTCTTTGTGGGATTTTTAAAATAAAAAAGATGTATGAAGGATGGCAAGCCATTGCATTTCTGATGACAGATTCTGGACTGCTCCAAAAATTAAGTTCCAACCTTCAATGATAGCGTCCCTCGTACGCTTATGACAACCTTCTTCTTTTCGTGGTCGACAGCAACGAAAAATGGTGTTTCATAAACCTGCAGCAGAGGAAGTCAATGTTGGATCCTAATTTTAAACAAATCTTAGGAGGCTTTGGAGGCCATGATAGATACCAGGGAATTTTGGAGGCCATGGTAGACACTGGGGAATTTTGGAGGCCATGGTAGACACTGGGGAATTTTGGAGGCCATGTTAGAGACCGGCAAATTTGGAGCCATGTTAGAGACGGCAAATTTGGAGGCCATGTTAGAGACCGGGGCATTTGGAGACCATGTTAGAGACCGAGAACTTTGGAGACCATGTTAGAGACCGGGGAACTTTGGAGGCCATGTTAGAGACCGGGGAACTTTGGAGGCCATGTTAGAGACCGGGAACTTTGGAGGCCATGTTAGAGACCGGGGAACTTTGGAGGCCATGTTAGAGACCGGGGAACTTTGGAGGCCATGTTAGAGACCGGGGAACTTTGGAGGCCATGTTAGAACGCGGGGAACTTTGGAGGCCATGTTAGAGACCGGGGAACTTTGGAGGCCATGTTAGAGACCGGGAACTTTGGAGGCCATGTTAGAGACCGGGGAACTTTGAGCCATTAGAGACCGGGGACTTTGGAGGCCATGTTAGAGACCGGGGAACTTTGGAGGCCATGTTAGAGACCGGGGAACTTTGGAGGCCATGTTAGAGACCGGGAACTTTGGAGGCCATGTTAGAGACGCGGGGAACTTTGGAGGCCATGTTAGAGACCGGGGAACTTTGGAGCCATGTTAGAGACCGGGGAACTTTGGAGGCCATGGTTAGAGACCGCGGGAACCTTTGGAGGCCATGTTAGAGACCTGGGGGAAACTTTGGAGGCCAGTTACAGACCAGGAAAATCTTGGAGGCCATGTTAGAGACCGGACTGTGGGAGGCCATGTTAGAGACCGGGAACTTTGGAGGCCATGTTAGAGACCATGGAACTTTGGAGGCCATTGAAGTTTGGAGGCCATAGTAAAGACCAGGGAAATTTGAAGGCCATGGGAGAGATGGAGAACTTTGTGGTCAGTGGTCAAGATTTTGGAGGTTCAACCATTTATAAACCATGGTTGAAAATGGAAATCTGATATTTATGGTTAATATCAAGTTGACCTTGGAAGTGCCAACTGATTCAAAAAAAATAAAAAAACACTTTCAAAAAATATAAATTTGTGCTTACTGCATCATGGAAAGAAGCAAAGACTATGTCAATGGAGCTGAGGCCTCGATCTGCAAAATGGCGGCGGATGGCAGCGCTATGGCATGAGCAACTGTTGTCTTCCTCCAATGTCACCGTGGGTGCGTATCGATGTTTTCGGCAGCATGGAAGGCAGCAGCAGCTGCAACAACATCCTTATGCTTCAAGAGGGAAGAACTATATATTTTCATCAAAGTCTTGAGATGTACAAGTCAGCTGGAAGTTAATGAAACCAGTCAATAGATAAATCAGATGGAACAGATATTTTAAATGATCATAGAAGTTGTTCGAAGATCCGAAAAAAGCCAAGCGGGCTGAGGAAACAAGTGAGATGGAACTTACGAACAGGAGGCAAGCAGATGGCAAATGCCAGTGGCAGGGTGGGTAACGAGGTAAAGTGGCCAGCCATACGCAGCGAGTGCATAATTCATGAAGTAGCACACATCCTTGTAGTGCAACATCACTGACTAAGAAACAGGAGGAGGAAATAAAGCAGTTGAAATCATGGTATACCAGTGGAAGTGGGAGATAGCATAATAAAAAGGCACATTTCATACATGAGGTCCAAAAATTCTCAAACAAGAAAAAAATTTTTACGGACGAGGTACACAGACAAGAGATAAAAAACGATGTTCTTTTTATGGAGAAGCAAACTCCAAGGAGGAAAAACTGGAGAATTAGGAGGGATATGGGTGTGGTTAACGAGGGTGAAAAAGATCATAGTTTTGGTTGGGGACGATCTGAGGTGGAGGTGAACAACTGTCTTGAAGACCTGGAGGGAAGAATGAGAATGAAAAGTATGTGGAAGTTGATTCCACAGGCAGGAAAAAGAGGAACAAATGAGTGGAGGTGAGCAGTGATCCTGGATTTAGGTAGTTTCACCAGAAGGGGGTTGATGGTGGACCATAGGAGCCCTGCGGAAACCTGGGGGAGAGACAAAGCACAGAAAGAACAGAGAGAGCAAGACCAGAAGGGAGGCAGTAGAAGACAGAGACAACTGACCTGTCTGCAATGGCGAAGTGATAAGCCTATAGATTCAGCTTCAGCGTGGAAGATTCCAATGATCTTGATGGCCTTAATTTCCACAGCTTCAAGCTGAGCAAAATGTGAGTCAGGGGAGCCAGCCAAGAGGGGAGAGCAGCACTCCATCAAGCTGCCGATGAAGGCCTTGTAGGTCGATAAGAGTTCAGTTGTGCAAAGGAAGGAATTTGTACAACGGAGGATGCCCAGTTGGTGGCTGGCTTTGGAAACCAATGTTGAAATGTGGTTTTCCCAAGATAGATTGTGGCTGACAGTGAGACACAGGAGGTTGAATGACTGAACCTCCTCAAAAGGATTGTTAAAGTAGATGCAGGGAAGGAGGAGTTACCAGACGGTTCTTTCGGAGAGAGACAGTGAGGCTGCAGCCTGTCTGTCTGAAGGATGATGGATGTCATGACAGAGGATAGAATCATCAGCAAATAGAAAGAGAGGATTTTCCAGTTAGTCACAGAGATCATTGATGAAGATCAGGAATAGGACTAGGCCCAGAACACTGCATTGGGGCACTCCAGCCTTAACAGGGAGAGGAGATGAAAGGAATCCATTGAGTGCTACATGTTGGCTACGTTGGAGTCATCTATCTATAATTCCAGCAAGCTCTGTGTGTGTGTCTGTATGTGTGTCTGTATGTGTGTCTGCGACCGCCGTTTCTCGACAACCACTGGTCCGATCTGATTGAAACTTGCCAGGAATATTGCCGGGGCCCTGAGAATGTGCCTTTTCAGGGTTTGATATTAATCGGACGAGCGGTTCCCAAGTTACGGCCATTTATTTGCCAACCAATGACAGGACACGGTGCTATGACATCATGATTGACGGCACAATTCCTCTTCTTTTTTTTTTTCTTTTTTTTTTTTGCACGATTGAAGTCACAATTATTCTTCTTCTTCGTTTGATATGACGTCACAATTGACACTGGGGACCTGAGTATGTGCCTCCACATGGGATCACTCTCAAGGTGGGTATGGAAACAGCCTGTGTGGTTGTTGTTTTACGCATGTACGGGCACATGAGAGCGAAGGAACAGCCTGTGTGGTTGTTGTTTCTGGCACGCGGTTTGAAAGTTTTTTTTTATTTTTTTGTTTGCACGTACGGCCACGCACGTATTGGCACGCACCTACGGGCCCGCACCTACGGGCACGCACCTACGGGCACGCACTAGTAAGATTTTAAAAAGCAAGCAATTTGAATGAAAGAAGAAAGAGGGTAAGCGAGATAAAAAATGAAGGAAGCGATTAGATGTGCAGAGGAAGTAAGGTCAGGTCAGCTATGGGAGCATGCGCCAGAGCAGTGCACTCACTTTCTGCTAGTACTCCAGGGGCCTACGTCTGGCTATCCCCCAGGCAGATGCCTGGCCCATCCCGATCTCCTTGAGATGCCAATCGACCTGCTGCAATCACGAGGCACGTGGTCAGCCCGTTGGCCTCCTCCACACACAAGGCTCCCATGCTGAGAGAATCTCGTGAGCAGGATCAACATCAGGTAAACGAGCCATGTGTCCATACAGCTGCATCTAAAGCTCATGGACTAACAAATCTCATCCGAGTCTCTCTCAGCAACCGCTCATTGGACAAAAAGTCTGACCAGTGATAGCCAGGCTTCTCCGAAGAGACCCAGTACCGAAGGAGTTAAGTCTCCATCTTAGATCTTTGGTCAGAGTCCAAGTCTCACATCCGTAGAGCAAGACTAGAAACACCAAGGACTTAAAGACTCAGACTTTCATCCTCCTGCATTTGTACCGACAGTGCCACACCCCATGATCCAGTGAATCCATGACTCACCAGGCCCGACCCAGATATCCAGGGACCTGTGGCTCAAAACATGCGGAGACATGAATATCACTGCCAAGGGAAGTGAATCTCTCCGTGACCTTAACATCGTCTTAACAAACAGGTAGAGACAAGATAGCAGCATCCAATATGTCACAAACCCTGTATCTTAGTTGTGACCAAGAAAACCCGTAATCCCAGCAGCTCTGAATCCTCAATCAGCTCATCGAGGGCCTCCAAAAGGATATCCAGAGTCTCTGCAAAGATGACTGCATCATCTGCGAAAGCAAGGTCAGAGATCTTGACATTCCCAAATGATGCACAACAGCTTGATCTCTATGAGATCCTCCCCAGAATCCAGTCCATACAAGTGCTGAAAAGTGTGGGGGCCAGTACACACCCCTAAAGAACTCCAGTAACAACTGGAAATAAGTCGGAGATGGAACCCCCACACCTCACAGCACTCTCAGTCCCAGAGTATAGTTCAGAAATCAGATTGATCAGTTTTGGTGGCACCCCACGAAGACCATGAATCCTTCAAAGGGCATCCCTATTCACTGAATCATGTGCTTTGCAGAGACCAACATATGCTGCGAGCAACCCCTGCTGAAACTCTTATCTGCGTTTGGTGAGGACCCGAAGAGCAAGGATAGGCCAATCGTTGACCTCTTTGATGTAAAGCTCGACTGCACTGGGTGCTGGTGCTGATGCAGATGGTGGCGAGCCCGAGCGAGAATTGTCTGAACAAAGACCTTGCTTGGCACTGAGAGCAGCGTCCCACCTCGGTAGTTGTTACAGTCCTGGCAACCACCCTTGCCTTTCCAGAGAGGGACAAGGCCCCTCTTCCAGTCAGATGTAATGATGCCCGTGTTCAAAACAGAGCAGAGAACTGCATGCAATGACATGAGTACAGCATTTCCATCAGTGTTGAGAAGTTCAGCATGGATGCCACAGATCCCAGGAGATTTACCCCCCTTTCAACTGCTTCACCACAGCCTGTGTTTCCACAAACGAAGGTGGTTCACAGTTGATTGGAGGGTCAGCAATCGGGACAGTTACACCCCTGACAACCAACTCAACAGCTGGTGGATCAGCCTGGTATAGCCACTCAAAGTAACCAGCCCAGCGGACCTTCACTTCGGACTGCTCTGTCAAGAGCCCACCACCCTCCGCTCTAATGGCAGTACACCGAGGAACGGATTTGGAGGAACGCAATGCACAAATTTCTTTGAAAGCAGGATGAGAGTCACTTGACTACATGTGATGCTCCACCATCAATCCATCCATCCATCGGGACCATACTCTGTGCAGAGCGTTGGTGCTACTTCAGCAGTGTCCTTGACTATTGGGCACAATCCTGGACGGGTCGCCACTCCGGCACAGGATACCAACTAGCTGGCTCTCATTTTGCCGACCTCGGAAGGATGACAGGCAGAGTCAACCCCACCTAGCATTAATTCAACAAGTGAGTGGGATTTGAACTCAGGATCCGAGGATCCTAAGCACATCACCCTTACCATTAAGCCAACACCAAGCATATGCTCTACCAGTCTACCCCTTCACAGATTCCTCGCACATAGGCCTCCTTGTCTGCCCTCAGCGCATGTACAGTTTTATGGCTCAACTCCCTGAACAGCTCAGCTCTGCCATTAAGCCTGGCCCTGTGACTCTGGTCAATGGTATCCAGTGTCCCTTGGGAGACAAAGTTCGTCTTTACCTGATGGTGGGTTCCAAAACATCCACAGTCAACATCAAGGATGGTAGTCTTGAAGGCACTCCACAACTCTTCAGGATTCCCCAAAACACCCAGACCCCCCCAAATCCCCACTCAGCCTGTTCACAAACTCCTCAGCTACTCTCTCATCTTTGAGCTTGCCAACACTCAGCCTCGGCTGGGATAGTTCCATTCTCCCGGATTTAAGCTGCAACTTCAGAATTGCTACAACAAGCCTGTGGTCAGTATTGTGGAACTGAGCACTCCGGTCGACCCTGCAGTTGTGAAGCATTCTCCAGCGACCATCAACGAGCACATGGTCAATCTCCTTTGTCACACCACCAGCGTTGGAATACCAAGTCAAGCGATGAGGCTGTGGGCTCTGAAAGAATGAACCAGCCACTCTAAGTCCACGACTTCTTGCAAAGTCAAGGAACTTGGTGCTATTCCGGTCCACAGTTCCAGACCCACATGCCTGGTGTTGGCTTAATGGTGAGGGTGGTGGGCTTGGGATCCTAGGATCTTGAGTTCAAATACCCCTCAGCTGTTGAATTAACACCAGGTGGGGTTAACTCTGCATGTCATCCTTCCGAGGTTGGCAAAATGAGTGCCAGCTTGCTGGTATCCTGTGTTGGAGTGGCGACCTGTCCAGGATCGTGCCCAATAGCCAAGGATACCGCTTAGGCAGCACCAACGTTCTGCACAGATTATGGTCTCAATGGATGAATGGATGGATGGTTCCAGACCCATGGGGACAAACACATGTCTCATCACTATCCTTTCATTGTCAGTCGATGCATTGAAATCCCCCAAGACGAGAAGAGTATCTCACCTGGGACACAGATCAACCACAGACTTCAACATAGCATAGAATGCCTCCTTCACCGTGAGATCACTCGCCTCAATCAGAACATATACAGAGACCAGGGAAATGACAACCAAGGAGTGACAAATACAAGCCTCGACAAGGTATACACAAAAAAAATTAAAATCCTCAGTCTCATCATACACTTGTTGACCGGTGTTACCTCAATTATCATGGGAGTCAGCTTATTGGACACAGCTACAGCAACTCCTTGGGCATGATAACCATCAGAGCAACCAGACCAGTAGTAGGAGTAACTACCTGCTGTGATCCTACCACTATCCGGTCTGTGAACTTTAGAGTGCTACAATACTGATGTTCAAACACTGGACCTCAGATGATAGCAGAGATAGGTGATCATTCTCTCTTACGGATAGGACATTCCAGGCACCCACCCAAAGGGACTGCCTCAGGTTAACCAGAGGAGACTGCCATCTGGTGGACGACAGCTCAGCACCACGCTGGCACACACCACTGCAAAAAATGGGGGTCCCGAAAGCTTTGCCCCAATCCCATCATCCGGTGACCTGCCCTGCAAAGGGCACCTGCACAGGAGATACTCTCACGGAGTGGGTTTTCAGTATTTTTTGCGTTTTGTGTGTTTTGCGGAATGAAGTGTTTTTCGGCAGCTGGAGTGCAAATCCTGACACCAACCTCCTATAAAGAGGTACCAAACTGCAGGAGGACTTCAGCAGACACAGTTGGGCATCATATATGGATGGCCATTGGCTCACAAGAAGATCCTCCGCTCTTTGACAGGTTTTAGTTTTAATCCTGCTTGGTGTCCATATCCATACACCTTCCTCACCAGGAATCCTGTTGGGGGAGACGGTTTAGTCGCCAACAACCCGTCCATGAAACAGGTTTCCATGATACCTGTAGCAAGTCACATATCTGATCTGACCTGGCCTGACAAATAGTAACAGAGGAAGTAAGAAAGACATTAATAAGGTGAGTGAGGCAAAAAAACAAAATCAGAGGAAATCATTGAATGAAATAGATATAAAGTGAATTGAAAGACAAAAACGACACAATGTAGCTGGATATAAATTGTTATATTTTCACAGATTTTATGGACGTTTGTATTATTCTTTGTCTTAAATCATAAAGTTTGTATCTCTCCACCAACTCACTGGATCCTTGAGGTCCAAATATTTGGTGTGGCAGGTGATAGGAATTCCAGAAAGGAAGGCGATTATGTCATTGTTGGTCTGGAAAAAGAAGAAAATGACATTTATAATGAACCAGCAGAGCCTACCTGTTGCTTCGCTGACAGACCAATTAGTCCTGTTTGCCAAAATTTTGGGGCGAGAAAAATTGCCGATATCGGCCAAGCACTCGTGTGTTGTGTGTGTGTGGTGTGTGTGTGTGTGTGTGTGTGTGGTGTGTGTGTGTTGTGTGTGTATTCATAAAGCATAACATTCTCTCTGCTAAGTCCCCTGCCACCACCCCTCTCTCTCATCCTTGCTCTACCCCTTCCAATAAAGTGAGCACCTCCCTCTCACTCTCTTTCTCTCTCTCTCTCTCCCTCTCTCTCTCTGTCTGTCTCTGGACGTATCCGATGGTGATTATGTCTGGACAGTGTTATGTCCAGGCAGGGTTTTCTCCAGACGTGTAGTGGTATTTATACTCCAGACGTGTGTGGATGGGAGTTTATCTTCGGATGTGTCCGGGCAGTGCTTATGTCTGTTCGGGAGTTTGTCTCCGGACGTGTCCGAGCAGTGCTTGGCTCCGGAGAGCTTGGCACCGGACACGTCCGTGTGGTGTTTGTCTCCAAACGTGTCTGGTCGGTGTTCGTCTCCGGACATGTCCAAGCAGTGTTTGTTTCCGGACAGCTTGTTTGTTGCTCAATCGATTAAGGATCCCTTTTCTGGTTTGTTGTTTTCTTGCTCGTGTACAAATCTCATCCGAGAGTCTGTTGAGCTTTTTACATACTCTGCTAGTCCTACACATGGTGTTCTGCGCATTGGGTTAAGCTCCACCAGACTGCGTCCTCCTTCTCGTCTCGGGAAGTACAAGCTCGGTTTGCATTGGTTTTTGTCTAACATCTTGTGAATAGTTGGAAGTTTCCTTGTTTTGGTGTCTCAATTGTTGATCTCCAATTGTGGCTAGTTTATAATTGCACAACTATATTGGAATACCATCACTGCAAGTTGGTTTATCGCTTTGTTTTGTTTCTTGAAGAGAAGGATGACTTCAGAATTAGTCTTATTCTGCGTAGACACTCTTTGCTGATTATTTTACGCATTTTTTGTGTTGTACTTGGGGGGCCTTGTTCTATTCTGAGGTATTTGTAGGATGCTTCGTTTTTCTAGTTCCTGTATTGTTGTACTTTGATCGAATAAGATGTTGTCTGTTCTTATTGTTTTTCCTTGTACAAGTGTGCATTTGGCACATTTGTCAAGACCAAACTCTATTCAGATGCGCTCCGAGTTCTGCTTTACTAGCTTCAGTTGATCTGCCAATTTGTTATCATTCGGTGCAAAGAGTTTTAGTTCATCCATGTACAGTAGGTGTGTTACCTTTCATATTTCTTTGGTCATTTTTCTGTTGCCTGTCAGATTGTATCCGTGTCCTTGTTCATTGATGAGGTTACTCAGTGGGTCCAGAGCGAGACAAAACAGGAGGGGGGAAAGGCTCTCACCTTGTAAGATACCATGTCATACTTTACTCCTGGGGTACTCTTTACTCCTGGGATTTCAATCTTTCTTTCCAAGTAAGGTAGTACCAGCATTGTGTTCCAGAGCATCATTGCTTTCTCAATCAGTGTGACTATTTGGGGGTCAATTTTGTGTCCTTGCATACATTTTATAATCCATGAATGTGTGACACTATCAAAAGCTTTTTTGTAATCTATCCAGGCTCTGGATAAGTTGGTTTGGCGGAGCTTGCGGTTTTTGAGTACGATTTTGTTTAACAATATATGGTCTATTGTTTCGGGATTAAAATAGTGTTGCCTTCTGTAAACCATTCATCCAATTGCTGTTCCCCTTCGATGGGTTCGTTAAATGCTTGAGTGTAGTGAGGGTGGAGAGCATGTAGTTGCTTTAGCCAGAAGTTTGGAATCCTGTCTGGGCCTGGGAATTTGAAGTTTGGCACTTTTGTGAGATGTTTTCTATTTTTCTCTTCAACATTTGCCATTGGGTGCATTTCCTGTCGCTGTTGCTTTTTCTTTTCCAAGTATCATATCCAATCTGTTTCCTTATTGTATTATGCCTGGTGTTGGCTTAATGGTTAGGGTGGTGGGC
Source organism: Eptatretus atami (assembly GCA_035128595.1). NCBI lineage: Eukaryota > Metazoa > Chordata > Myxini > Myxiniformes > Myxinidae > Eptatretus > Eptatretus atami. Next base: position 12,236,457 of record CM068966.1, on the reverse strand, counting down.
TTTGGATCTATGATCCTGAGTTCAAACCCCACTCAGCTGTTGAATTAATACCAGGTGGGGTTGACTCAGCCTGTCATCCTTCTCAGGTTAGCAAAATGAGTGCCAGAATGCTGGTATGCTGTGTCGGAATGCCGACCCTTCCAGGATTGTGTCCAATAGCCAAGGAGTCTGCTTAGGCAGCACCAATGCTCAACACAGAGTATGGTCCTGATGGATGGATTCCTTGTTGTGTTCTTTCTCATCTTCAAATATACCTTTCCAAAATTTTTCTGGGTCCTCTATTTTTTAGAGGGAGTTGTCACATTTTGTTTCTGTTTCCCTAGCTCTCAGTAGAACTTTTTAGGGTTGTTTTCAAACTTTATTTTGATTTCTTCTGTTGTTGGCCTCATCATAGTTTTATATTTTCCCTGCTGTCTGTTGTATTTAGAGTTTATTATGGGCAGCTAATGGTTCTAGTCCATTGCTTTCTTTGTTGTATTTCTTTTTTATTTGACTGATTCTTTTCATAAGCTTTAGACTTCTGTTTCCCTTCTTGAATTGTTCTATTTGTCCCGTTTCCACCCTCAATCGGTTTCTCTGCTTATCAAGTCTGTTTCTACGGTTATTTTCTCTTGGACATAAAGTACTGCTGCAAAAGTCACATCATTAATTTCTCTCAGATTCGGTGATTTTGGAAGCATTTTAGTGACTGCTTGATTTATTCTCCTTACTTGCATCTTCATGCCTGGTGTTGGCTTAATGGTTAGGGTGGTGGGCTTGGGATCCGAGGATCCTGAGTTCAAATCCCACTTGCTGTTGAATTAATACCAGGTGGGGTTGATTCTGCCTGTCATCCTTCTGAGGCCGGCAAAATGAGTCCCGCCTTGCTGGTATCCCGTGTCGGAGTGGCGACCCGTCCAGGATTGTGTCCAATAGCCAAGGAGACTGCTTGGGCAGCACCAATGCGCTGCAGGCAGAGTATGGTCCAATGGATGGATTGTATCTTCAACTGTTATTGGTGGAGATGCGGTCTTTGCTTGGGTGATATTAATTTGATTCCTTGATTTTATTAGCCAGCTTGTCTTCCAACCTACACTGTTCATTGTCAATCTCTCTTCCCTTTCTTCATTCTATTGTTGTCCATATTCTCCTCATTGTGATCTATCCTTGTTGCTCTTTTTTTGTTTTGTTTGCAAAGTTGCATTTGACCTGAGTGAGTAACTTTGAGTTGATCTTCCTCTAGGGGGCTTTTTGGCTTCCGTTGAACACTGCCGGTTTCGGCTTGCATTTGAACGATCCTTGGAGGATAGTGTTACATTAAACGAATGCAGTGTAGGTTGTTAAAAGAACACCAGAACTTTACAAGGATTTACAAGAAATCTAACACAGGGAGGCATTCAGCCATATGCCTGCGCGAACACCATATATTTTATCAACACAAGATCCAAAGAAGAAATACAAAAAAAAAGTTTTAAAATTAATGAAATGTTATTTTTGTAATAATATTTTTTTCTTCCGCCTCAGGGGAGGGGGCATGGGCTTGGTTAAAAACACACATCAACCACACAACCCCCTTTGACAAGACTCCCACAAACAGCACTCCATACACATGCACACAATCATCCATCAATGCTCAAACGACCTAAGACTGTCAACATCCCTATACCCCTCCATCTCCATAACTTCCAGGTACATATCTAATTTTAATTTAAACTTATTTAATTTTTCTGCTGTCACTACCTTTCCAGGGAGGCCATTCCATACATCAACTCCTCTCTGAGTAAAAGTCCCCTGCCTTGCTACCGTCTTAACTCTCCTCTTATTTACTCTCAGGCTATGTCCCCTGGTCCGATCACTGTCTACTCTGTTGAAGAATTCATCTGCACTTATTTTATCTTCACCTTTCATTACCTTAAACATCTCAATCATATCTCCTCGTAACCGCCTCCTTTCTAGTGAATAAAGCCCTGTCTCCTTCAGCCCCTCCTCATAGCTGAGTCTAGCTCGGCCCAGAATCAATCTCGTAGCCCTGCGCTGAACCCTCTCTCTGGCATCTATGTCCTTCCGGAACTGTGGTGACCAGAACTGCACACAATATTGTATATGTGCCCCTCACTAAATTTCTATACAATTTTAACACCACCTCTGTTGGATTTCCAAATGATCCCCCTCCGAATACAATCTAAAACCCTATTTGTTTTACCTATAGCTGCCTGGCACTGTGATGCCTGCTTACCTCCCATATCTATTACCAT
>CM068966.1:12129361-12174458 GCA_035128595.1 Eptatretus atami | reverse complement strand
ATCCTGTGTCGGAGTGGCGACCCGTCCAGGATTGTGCACAATAGCCAAGGAGACTGCATATGCAGCACCAACGCTCTGCACAGAGTGTGGTCCCAATCTGCTCCTCCTCCTCCTCCTGGTGTTTCACAGGCAGGGTGATTCATCAATGTGTGTGCCGTCTCCAGAATGGACGTGCCACCTGGCATGAGTTGTTGTTGGACCTTAAAGATCCCATGGTGTCCTTCTCGAAGAGTAGGTGCCGGCATCATGAACATATTACAAATTCTTACCCGAACCTACAGAGGGTATTGCATTGGTGGCACAACTTCGCCCTTGGTCAACGATCCGACCCCGCAGCTTTGTGCTACGAATGGACGGAGAAGAATTGTCCTAAGTATTTTCTTACTATCACTGCACAAGTAATATTTCTGAGAATGGTAGATGAACAAAATGCATTCTAATATTATTTGGGATGTATTCAGCAAAATAATTTCATTATTTCTTCATCTGAAATTGTGACGCTCCTTTACTATACCTTGAAAAGTGTGGTTTCAAAAACCTTGTGGTTTCAAAAAACCTTTCACAAGGACAACCGGTCGGTTTGCATTTCTCCTTCAGATGGATCACAATACTTTACGTGCTAAACAAGCAGGCAGACTTATTCACAAGGGTTTTCTTCTGGGAGGAGAATGTGATTTTGGGAACTTGTAACCCGCTCAAGGGCAGAGACAGACATTTATAAAATGTTGGCTCTTGGGGGATTACTCAAGTTGATTTTTAGCATCTCAAGGTGAATTTTTAAAAAAAATACATCAAGCGTCATAACTGGTTTTACTGTTGTAATGGCTAATATGACTACGTTTGTGTGTGTGTGTGTGTGTGTGTGTGTTGTTCATGAAGTATAACATATTGTCTCTGCTAACTCCGCTACCCACACCCCTCTCTCCCTCTCTCTCTTTGTCCCACCCTTGCTAAACTCCCTCCCAATGCAGTGCAGCACCCTCCTCCCACACCTCTCTCACTGTACCACCTCTCTCTCTCTCTCTCTCTCTCTCTCTCGCTGCCTCTGGATGTATCTGGACAGTGGTTATGACTGGACAGTGGTTATCTCCATACGTGTCTCGACAGTGGTTATGTCCGGATGGTATTTGTCTCCAGACATGTCCGGATGGTATTTATCTCCGAATGGGAGTTTGTCTCTAAATGTGTGCGGGTGGTGCTTATGTCCGGACGGGAGTTTTTCTCCGGACACGTCTGGGCAGTATTTATAGGATGGCCAGTATAAAAATGGATTTCAGACATTATTTTGTTTCTATCTTCACTGTTATTCTATGCAGAATCATTTTGATGAGACGGTATGAATTGTAATTAGCGCTTCACCGCACATCTGCCTTCTCTTCCCCCACCCCTCCTCACTCACCTACCCCTCCTCACTCACCCAACCCTCCTCACTCACTACCGCTCCTCACCAACCCATCCTCCTTCTCCCAACCCCTCCTCGCTCCCACCCTCCTCTCTCCCACTCCTCTACCTCCCCACTCTCCCTCCCTCCTCACTCCCACCCCTCTCCCTCTCACCACTCCCCCCCCCCCCCTCGCAGTATTCCCGTCATCGAAGCGACAACTGGTATTTGATCGTGGTACATATATATATATATATATATATATATTTTGATATCTTGTCGAGGCTCGTATGAGAGCTACCACACAACGCACAGCAGGGGGGCATGAGACAGAGGGGGGGAGAGGGAAGGACAAAACAGTGGGGAACAGAACATTAGGAGATTGTGGAAGGGAGAGGGTGGGGGTGGGGAACAGGGATAAAAGATGACATTAAGGTGACTTTCAGGAAGGAAAGCAGGGAATTTGAAGGAGGTGGGCTTGGGGTGGATTAATGGGGGTAGAAAAGATCGAGGATTTGGATGGGGAATGATAAGAGGTGGTGAGAACAGCTGTTTTGAAGGCCTGGAGGAAAGAATGGGATTGAATAGAGTACAAAACAGCAAGCATTTTAAGGCCATTTTCCCTGCGAAAGCGGGGGTTAGCCTGGATTGAATAGAGTGAGGGAGTTTATTCCAAAGTGGGAAAAAGAGGAATGAAAGAGTGAAGGTGAGAGTGATTCGTGATTTTGGTAGTTTTACCAGAAGGGGGTTGTTCGGCGATCTTGAGCCCCTGCGGAAATGTGGTGGGGAAAATCGCAGGGAGAGCAGGGGGGGGGGGGGGTGAGACGGAGAGGAGACGGTATAGACAGAAAGACCACCGACCTGCCTGCGGTGAGAGAGTGAGAGGCCCAAGGACTCAGTCTCATCGCGAGAGATGCCAATGATCCGAAATGCCTGGTTTCCACAGCGCGAGCGAGAAAGGTGGGAGGCAGGAGCACCAGCCAGAGGGGAGAGCAGTACTCATGAGGCTGTGACGAAAGCTTTGTAAGTGGTCAGGAGCCTAGGTGGGCCGAGGAAGGACTTTGTACCGAGGAAGGACTGAGGAAGGAGCAGGACGCCCAGTCGGCGACTGGATTTGGAGGCCATGTTTGAAATGTAAATTAATTAATCGATGTAATATCTAATTCTGTGTGTATTGTATCCGCTGTGTTGTGCTAGTTTTGGCAACCAGTCATTTTGACCGGCTTTTCTCCAAGTAAACGTAAACACATTGGGGGAGGAGATATGGGGAAGTAAACGTTGTGACAGGCCCAGACATCACCAGGGTATGTATGTGATGTCTATGACAAACAAGGACAAATGTGTCCAAGAGCCGCTCCTAAAGGCAATAACAACAACTTCCGATTTTTCGTCACGTGCCTTGATGGAGCCAATAGCGAGACCCGTCATGGGTATTAGAAATGTTATTACGAAAATTGTATTTACGAATAAACATAAATGGAATAATTTAAATAGTAACGTGAACTTTTCGAAACTTTAAAGCAAATGTCCGAATATATTTAAAAGTTCATGATAGACGCTCTCTAAAAGGCACCGTCAATGTGAGGATGTGTAACGGTGTTTAGTATTTAAGGAGTCCGGATCCTGTATATAAAAAGCCGAGTCTAAAGTTTTTGTCAGAAGAAGAAGAAGAAGAAGAGAAGAAGAAGAACGCGGAGCTCTCTGGAGCCACGTTCGCTGCGAGATGCGGCTAAAAATACATTTTATTAGAACTTCACAATCATCATATCATGACATCAACAGCAGAGTTATGATGAAAGTATTAAATGAACATTTCAATAACTTATAAATGCACAGAACAGGGTGTGGACCTCACACTCCAACACCAACACCCACCGTATTGTTGTGGGCCGGGTCTCGGTGGCGAGCACGCCGCTTGAGGGACAGTAGAGTCGGCTCCACCGAACACACGGAATTAGGTCGTGACCCTCGGATAAGTCCGAAAGGCACGGGTCCTTTATTGGACCATGAATCGCCAATAATTCGACCGTGGGGTAGGGTTAATTGCCAAACTTCAATATACCGAAGTACCCACGCGGCAAAGCTATCGGGGAATTCACACCTCGACGGACTCGAGCGGGACGAGCCGTTACCGTGCCCGAACGTGTGTAACCCGAGCGGATGGTCACCAGGGCCCGTCGGTCCAAATGAACAATTTACTGCCTCGCTATTTCTTAACACGCACCGTGCTAAGCCAATAAAAAAATGACAGGGAACGAGCTGGAACATTCAACAACAGGGAAATTTATTACAATAATAATCGGGGCGGGAAGCACGTAAGGGCGGAGTTATCCGAATATCAGGCAGGCATAACAGTGAGAAAAAGCACTTAACAATTCTACTTAAGAGACGGGGCCACACACAGACACACACAACAGCACACACCAAAATAAACGGACCCGTCAGGTCTTTATTGAAGGCTTCCAGCTCGAGGAAAGGTGAGCTGGAGGCCAGAGCCTGTGCTTGGACCTGTCCGCCTCGAGGGTCTTCGACGATCTGGCTCAGTGGCGGGACTCAAACCCGCAGCTTTCACGTGGCATCAAGGACGAAGGCACCAGGAGTGGAGCGGCAGACGCCAGCACGATCGGCAAAACAAGCGACGAGCGAGGCAGGCGAAGCAAGTGATTCTCCTCAGGCTTCGACACACAACCAGGCTCCGACACCAACACGAACGAAACACGAACACGAACCACCCCCAAAAGGAGCCTGGTCTTTTTATCCGCTCCTGAGCGGGGCGGAGCTGGTGTCGGACGCTCTGTGCGTGCTTGGTTGGACAGGGTCAGTGTGTTGACGCGCTGTGAAACCTTCAACTGAACAGCAAGGGGAGCCTGGTAAAGCACTAGTTCAGTGAGGAGTTGTAAATGGGACGCTCGTGAAGCGCTAGTTAGTGGAGGAGTTGTAAATGGGAACGCGCTGGTGAAGCGCTAGTTCAGTGGAGAGTTTGGGAACGTGCTGTGAAGCGCTAGTTCAGTGGAGGAGTTGTGAATGGGAGTGCTGTGGAACGCTAGTTCAGTGGAGGAGTTGTGAATGGGAACACGCTGGAAGGCTGCGTTCAGTGGAGGAGTTGTGAATGGAACACCTGTAAGCGCTAGTTCAGTGGAGGAGTTGTGAAATGGAAGGCTGTAAGCGCTAGTTCAGTGGAGGAGTTGTGAATGGGAACGTGCTGTAAAGCGCTAGTTCAGTGGAGGAGTTGTGAATGGAACGCTGTGAAGCGCTAGTTCAGTGGAGGAGTGTGAATGGAACACGCTGTGAAGCGCTAGTTCAGTGAGGAGTTGTGAAATGGGACGTGCTGTGAAGGCTAGTTCAGTGGAGGAGTTGTAATGGGAACGTGCTGTAAAGCGCTAGTTAGTGGAGGAGTTTGTGAATGGGAACGCACTGTGAAGTGCTAGTTCAGTGGAGGAGTTGTGAATGGGAACGTGCTGTGAAGCACTAGTTCAGTGGAGGAGTTGTGAATGGGAAGCGCTGTAAGCGCTAGTTCAGTGGAGGAGTTGTGACATGGGAATGCGCTGTAAAGCGCTAGTTCAGTGGAGGAGTTGTGAATGGGAATTGCGCTGTAAAGCGGCTAGTTCAGTGGAGGAGTTGTGATGGGAACACGCTGTGAAGTGGTAGTTCAGTGGAGGAGTTGTGAATGGAACGACTGTAAAGCGCTAAGTTCAGTGGAGGAGTTGTGAAGTGGGAACACGCTGTGAAGTGGGTAGTTCAGTGGAGGAGTTGGATGGAACGGAAAAGCGCTGTAAAGCGCTAGTTCAGTGGAGGAGTTGTGAATGGGAATGCGCTGTGAAGCGCTAGTTCAGTGGAGGAGTTGTGAATGGGAAGCGCTAGTTCAGTGGAGGAGTTGTGAATGGGAACACGCTGTGAAGTGGTAGTTCAGTGGAGGAGTTGTGAATGGGACGCGCTGTAAAGCGCTAGTTCAGTGGAGAGTTGTGAATGGAACGCGCTGTGAAGCGCTAGTGTCAGTGGAGGAGTTGTGAATGGGAACGCGCTGTAAAGCGACTAGTTCAGTGGAGGAGTTGTGAATGGGAACACGCTGTGAAAGTGCTAGTTCCAGTGGAGGAGTTGTGAATGGGAACGTGCTGAAAGTGCTAGTTTCAGTGGAGGAGTTGTGAATGGGAACACGCTGTGAAGTGCTAGTTCAGTGGAGGAGTTGTGAATGGAACTGTGCTGTAAAGCGCTAGTTCAGTGGAGGAGTTGTGAATGGGAACACGCTGTGAAGTGCTAGTTCAGTGGAGGAGTTGGAATGGGAACACGCTGTGAAGTGCTAGTTCAGTGGAGGAGTTGTGAATGGGAACGTGCTGTGAAGTGCTAGTTCAGTGGAGGAGTTGTGAATGGGAACACGCTGTGAAGTGCTAGTTCAGTGGAGGAGTTGTGAATGGGAACGTGCTGTAAAGCGCTAGTTCAGTGGAGGAGTTGTGAATGGGAACACGCTGTGAAGTGCTAGTTCAGTGGAGGAGTTGTGAATGGGAACGTGCTGTAAAGCGCTAGTTCAGTAGAGGAGTGTGAATGGGAACGTGCTGTAAAAGCGCTAGTTCAGTGGAGGAGTTGTGAAATGGGAACAGCTGTGAAGTGCTAGTTCAGTGGAGGAGTTGTGAATGGGAACGCGCTGTAGGAATTAGTTCAGTGGAATGTTGTGGAATGGAACGTGCTGTGAAGTGCTAGTTCAGTGGAGTTGTGATGGGAATGCGCTGTAAAGCGCTAGTTCAGTGGAGGAGTTGTAATGGAAGCGCTGTAAGCGCTAGTTCAGTGGAGGAGTTGTGAATGGGAACACACTGTGAAGCGCTAGTTAGTGGAGGAGTTGTGAATGGGAACACACTGTAAAGCGCTAGTTCAGTGGAGGAGTTGTTAATGGGAACGCGCTGTAAAGCGCTAGTTCAGTGGCGGGGTGGTTGGTTTGTCAGATTCTAAGGATTTAAAGACCTGACTATAAACAACTTCGCAGCGCACGTACACTTAATTACTCATTAAACAAGGGCGGGACCCTAACTAGAAACACATACTTACCGAGTATAACTGATCTATAAGGACTCTGGCTGTTGTGTGAGATGGGTTCCAGATTTGTAACACTACCCCCCCTTTTTACAGACTCGTCCCGAGTCGTTGAATTTTCGTGTGACCAGCATGTGTAAGTTCTCCCCTCGTACGATTTCTTCGGATCCCTGAGTGCGACATTTTTTCATACATGTCCAAACGATAAATAACCTAGTGCGCTGCGTAACTAAACTATCAGACTCACACGGACAACTTAACCCTCTAGTTCATGACAAAGGCAGGCAACTTAACCCCAGGGGTTATTTTTTTGTTCACCCAGAACATTTCGTGGGCTCTCGAGGGTTAAATACATTGCCGGCGCCAAAACAGACACACAGGTGGGTTAAGAACTTATTTACAATTTTACCTACTATTTACACTAACCATGGCCCAGGACCTGTTATCTGTGAGGAAAAGGCACAGTAAAGTCAACAGTTGGTGTGGGTGAGTGCCCAGCAGCTTGAAGGCAGATATCTTCAGGGCCTGCTCAAAAGGTCCCCCTTTTTTTTGTCTCACTGAACCTTCTTTTTTTTTTCCTTTCTTCCCTTCATACCTCAGCTGCTGGAGGCAACTCATCCTAACACAGCAGACCATGCGCCATCCACATGCCATTTGAAGTGGCCTTTATGCAAGAACCGGGAGGTAGCCGGCTGCTCAATGCAGTCCCTGGCTCCTCTGGAATGGATGTACAGGATGCAAAAACACAAAAGAGTGATGAATGATGGGGCTGCCTGCAGGGCAGTCCTTGCAAAACACTTGCTGGATGATCCTGGCGTACATGGTTGGATGGTGACATGGGGCAATGCAAACAAGGGCAGCAGGCATGGGGTCATGACAAAGGCAGGCAAATGAGGCATGGCAAGGCAAACGCGGACCAGCAGCTGGAGCGCAACAGGCCGGCACATGAAGCTGGCCGGCCTCTGGTACGGTCCCGTGGGGTTGTGGAGGGAGTGCGGTGGTGCCGGCCGGTCCAGAAATGGGCTCGGACCAACCCTACTGTCTCTCCTCAACCTATCGCCTTTGCCTGTCTCTGTCCATACCCACTCCCTTAGTTTGCAACAACAAAATTTAGACTTCCCCCTTTTTCTTTTTATAATGCTTGTCCCTAACCCTCCTATTGTCTTTGTCCGGCTAACCTATCCTATCAACCTAGCCTACTCCCAACCCCTAAGATCCTTTTTGAAGGGGAATAAGGGAGAGACTAGTGTCCTGCCTCGAGGCCCAACAAAGCCTCAGAGCAACCTCCTCCATAATTCAGCAATCTTACCAAGGTGGGTCCAGCGGCCTACGAAGAGCGAAGGCATGGATGGTGCAAAGGGGTACATTTCCTAACTATCCGAGCATTTATTAACTTTAAACTACCCCGGGGCTTTTCCATACGCCTGGCTCTTTAAACTATAGGTTCAAGCAACCATGATTCCCGTCGCCTGTGTTGGTGTCCATTATTAATTTGGGCCCTGCCCACAAAGTTTCACTCGTGCCCTTGCACAATTTCATGGCTGGGCAGCGTGGCTCACTTGGCAGGGATTTCCCTCCTGCCGGACTCTAACTACGGCACCCCCGGGCCCTGAGGCAGTCTCCGAGCCTACCTGCTCCCTATAAACGCGGGGGGTTGCCCTTCCTGGCATTGCCCCCCTCCGATGCCCACGTGACATTTTGGTGCTCCGGGTCCCGTTCCACGGGTCGCCCGTGCCCACTACACTATCCCGGTCCCTTGGACTACTCTGGCCGACTAGTCCGGTGCCCGGGGTGCCCTCTACTCATTACGCTCATTACCACAGCCACCCTCCCAGCTGGTCAATGGACTCCTGCACCCTTCAAAAAGGTTTTGAGCCTTCTTCCCACACCAACAACAAAACGACCTCCTTTTGGTAAATTTGACTAACCCACCAACTAACATTACACTGACCCCGGGGTCACTTGGGTGGGATTCACTCCTCCCCCCACTCATTCATTCGCACCATGCATTCCACATTCGCTCCATTCACACTTGGGCCCGCTGTCCCACATTCACTCATCATACATCTTTCTTTCACTTTTATTTTCACACCAACACTCCACCTATGTTCCCCTAACTATCTCGTGCTCCCTCGTCGTCCCTTACTCTAATGCACGTTCCTTTTAATTCTACGTAGCTAATCTACGTCCCCACTACACATTCCATGTCGGTCCATGTCTCCCAAATCCATTCTAAATCTAAATCTACTTTCCCACTAACTAGTCCATGGGCCCCATGGAGGACGGCTCATGCCCCCATGAGGCCGGTCTAACTAAGCTAAACCCATCCTGCTAACTATTGCTCCTATGCCCAAGCAGGATGCTTGCCACATCCTGCCCAGGGCCATGTACTTGGAGTGAGGGTTTTTTTTGTTTTTTTTGCACTGCCAAGGTGGCGGCCTGCGGCTCACTTGCCCGTCCCTTCCGATGGCCGATAATGGAGGCCTTGTCGTCGCCCTGCGCATAGCAATCAGCACTCGCTTTCGAAGGGTCCGCCGTGCGAGTTAGTCGTTTCAAAATTCAAAAACTTTTCGCATTAAACCTTTATTTTGCTTTTTTATTTCGCCTATCTTTCCTTATTTTGTTCAGTTCGCGCTCCCTTTCCCAAGGTTCGGGAAAGTAGGAATGCGTTGGTAACTTCCTCTTCCTGGGTTAGGAAGGCGTCGAGCGTCATGTGTTGAAACATGGCGGCCGCTCGCTCGCAGCGACATGCCACGTTTGAACGGTTATCGCGCAAGAATGGCATCGCATGCTCCCCACCGGAGACCAGGGTGAGTAGTTCACGTTTTGTATCTCTGGAACTCCAAAATCTAACAGCTTGGTTCTCGTCATGTCATCTAACCCTGTGCTTGTCATCCGGGGTGCCTGACTCGCCCTGGGATGATCGGTGAGAATTCAGCAGTGGGTCAGTGAAAGGGTGAGTGAAACCGTAGGGGTGAGCTCATCTGATCGAGTTATATTTGGCTGACTTGAGCCCGGACTTGCACGACTTGTTGAACTACTCCTGCTAATCGTGTATTTATCTATCGATGTTCATAGTCATGATCATAGATGATTCTATGTCCTTTTCTTCCCCCAGTTTTCGGTTTTTCCTGTCGCTGCTTTCATCATGTCCAAGTCGTGAAACGGCGCAAATGGAACAAGAACTACGTCTGCTATGGATTTTTTTCTGCCTCCAGAAGAAGAGAACAAAGAATACTCATCTTCGCAGTGCCTTTTATGTTCTGAGCAGCAGAAACTGTTGGAGGAACACGTAAGCTTCCCTGATCAAGCTGAGAAAAAGTTGGTCCTTACCTCGTTACGAATGGCTCATACCCTCATGCTCAAGAAGAGGCCGTACACAGACGCGAAAACATCGTACTGCCTTGTTTGAACGGCGTAGTAACTGCACGGTGGCCGAAAGGCAGTTCAAGAGGTGATGAGACCGTCACTGTGAGATAACACCATGAAACGAAGAAGCGTCGTTCTCACAGATGATCTGGAAGAGGAACACTTGTTGATGTTGAAAGCATCTCCATGCTAGGTCCTACAGTTGGATTAAACGACGGATATTGGTGGGCTGGCCCAAAATGTTTTCGAACATCTTGGACGTTTGAATGTTTCTCTTCAAGGTCGGAATGGTGATATCTTTGGAGTGACGAGTCGAGTTGTTCCTTTCAAGAAAAGGTTCCCCATTGGAAGCGGAATGTGAATGACTGCTCAGATTTTCTAGCACTGAAGGAATTCACAACTCACTGCAGATGGGAAGAAGTGGATCTCTCCCTTGATTGCAAAATGTAGATCACTTGCAGCCCCTGGCTGAGAACCTTGAGTTCTTTTTCCAGGGGCAGATTCCAAGCATTTTGAAGCTTCTATGGGGGGTGATCAATCTCTTTCGGCAAACTATCAGTGGAAAGGAAGATCATGATCAGCTGCAAAGCGACTTCTTCCAGAAGAGTCGATTTCATCAGGAGCTATACACCGAGTTCTGGGTTTCACGATTGAAGGTTGCTAAATATGAGAAGCTGGCCTCCGCAGCGTGGGACATACTGGAGAAAATGGGGACGAACTTCCTCTATCAGAGGTTGGGCGTGTGGCTGGGGGGGGGGGGGGGGTTGAAATGTCATCGACATCAAGATGAGAAAACAAAACTGTTTGGCTGATGTTGACGGCTTGATGAGGGGAAGGGAGCGTTAGAAAATTCCCTCACCCCCAGTTTGAAAGGCCAGCAGGGGAAATCCAACACAAATTAGCCACTGATCTCTTATCAAGCAGGGTGAGAAGAGTCGTATTTCAAATCAACAATATTTCAAAAACAGTTTTTCCGACACGACTGCTTTGTATGTGTTTCATACTCTATACTCTGTATGTGTATCATACATACTCTTTGTATGAGACAGACATAGAAGAGGCTGTATTGCTATGTTGTTCCTTATTTTTTTCTCCAGGGCAGGGAAATGAAGAATCACAAAGACCAAATTAAACACAATATTTGCTTGTATGGTGACTAACTGATTCACAATATGGTGAATATACACTTCATCAAGCTGGAGAAGTCATGTCAGAGGGAGAGAGTGAGACTGGACTGGCTTGGTCAAGGGGTAGGTTCGTCAAAAACAAAAGGTTGAAAAGAGCTTATGTAACCAACTCATCCACAACTTTTTGAGATATCATGCTATAAATCGTTTTTGGCTCCATCTCTTAATGGTGAAGAATCACTTAAAAAAATTCTTGTATCCGGATCCGGATGTTCACCAAAATCTAATCAATTCGTCCTTATCACATCCAAACTGTCCACCAAATTTCGTCCAAATCCATCCATAACTTTTTGAGATATGTTCACAGACAGACAGACAAACGAAAAGATAGCCTCCATCCACCTTTGGTGGCGGAAGTAACAAAAGGAAGAGCTCCCTCGTCCTACCCTCCCCCTCCCCTCCCTCTTACTCATATGTGGTGACTTCAATTGTCATCATGCCAGTTGGCGAGGTGTGGGTACCTCCTTCACCTGCCATGGCACTTCAGCAAACGCTTTCTGCAACTCATTGGGACTGGCTCAATCGGTCAATTTCCCGACCCGGATCTCAACCAACGGTACTCTATCTCTTCTGGATCTGATTTTGACCAATTTCCCTGAAAATCTGTTCTTCCTCTGCTCCAATCGATTAATCTGACCACATGCTTCTCAAAGTGGACATTTCTCTGGCTGTTATTAGAGAAACACCTCAGCGCCGTCGAGTCTGGCATTTCACTCAAGCCGACTGTCAGGGACTTCAAGCAGCCATCAAACTTCGAGACTGGTTTCCCATCACTACTTTCTCCATCATCAACACATCATGGGAATTCTGTCAAAGAAACTTACTCTCTCATGCACAGATGTATCCCATTTCGTCTTCAGTTGTCCTACCCTTCCTCCCGTCCATGGTACATTGAAGCTTGTGGCAAGGCAGTTGTCCTGAACCACTTGCCTTCACCTCATGGAAGGCTAATCCAACTGAAGGCAATCTCAGTTCCTTCCACAAAGCTCAGAACATGTGTGTGTGTGTGTGTGTCTCTCTCCACCCTCAAGAGAGCCAGAAAACATGTTTCTCATCTCAAACCTGTCTCCCTCCTCCAAATCCTGGTGGCATCTCGTTCCATCTGTTTCTGGTGTATGTTCCCCCTTCATTAACTCAAATGGCCACAGCTGACACTGCACATGAAAAGGCTGAATGCCTAAAGTGTTTACTTCTAAATCTTGTGCCCCAAACTATTTGCTTTTTGTACCCACCTTATCCAGTCATACCCAGCTGTTCCTGGACTCTGTCCTTTTCTCCTGAAAAGGAGAGCTTGCTGTAAAACCTCAACTCAGATTCTGCAACTGGTCCAAATGGCATCAGCCCACATGTCCTAAAAAAAACCCTGCTCTCTTCACCCTCATTTGCTCAAGGTCATCTGTCATCTGCTTGGAAATCAGCAAACATTACTGCTCTGCACAAAAAGGTGCAAAAACAGATCCCTGCAACTGCAGACCAATCAGCCTTCTTCCCCTCATCAGCAAGGTTGTGGAATCCATCATCACTTCAGACATTAAATCCTTCCTCTCCTCCAATGGCCTGATTTCTGATCATTAATTAGGATTCAGACCAGGTCACTCTACCCTGGATATGCTGCTTCTGCTCCCTCAACAATGGATGGAGATCCTCAATGCCTTCAATACAGTTTGGCACCCTGCCCTGCTCATCAAACTCTTCCTATGTTATCTAAGAACATCTCCACTCATGGCTCGCAGACTTTCTCTCCTGTCACAGCCAAAGTGTGGCCCTTAATCAAGTTCTCATCCCCTCTTCCTGTCCAGGCTGGAGTTCCTCAAGGTAGCGTTCTGCACCCTGTTCTTTTTCTGGTTTTCATCAATGATCTCTCTGGAAAATCCTCTTCATCTCTTTGCTGACGACTCCACCCACTGCCATACCATCCGTCATCCCTCAGATCGGCAAACAGCAGCCGCTTCACTCTCTGCAGATCCTCCCCCCCCCCATCTACTTTCTCAACAATCCTCTTGAAGAAGGCCTTTCATTCAAGCTTCTGGGTCTCACCATCTGCCATGATCTTTCCTAGGAAAGCCACATTTCCAAGCTGGCCTCGAAAAGCCAGTCACCGACTGGGAATCCTCCGTCGTTCAAAGTCCTATCTTGGCACACCTGAGCTCCTGACCACAGACAAAGCTTTTGTCCACAGCCTGATGGAATACTGCTCTCCCCTCTGGGCTGGTGCTCCTGCCTCTCATTGTTCTCTGCTTCGTGCTGTGGAAACCAAGGCATTTAGGATCATTGGTATCTCCTGCAATAAGGCTGAATCTTTGGGTCTCTCACTATCACCGCAGGCAGGTCGGTGGTCTCTGTCTTCTACCATCTCCTCTCCGGCCTTGCCCCTCCTCCCGGCTCTGTCTGATATATGTCCCCCCCCCCCATATTTCCGCAGGGCGCTCAAGGTCCACCAGCAGCCTCCTTCTGGTAAAACTACCAAAATTAACAATCACTGCTCACCTTCACTCTTTCATTCTTCTTTTTCCCCCACCTTTGGAACAAACTCCCACACTCTTCAATCCCACTCTTCCCTCCAGGTCTTCAAAACAGCTGTTCGCCACCATCTCTTATCTTCCCCCATCCAAAACCATGATCTTTTCTATCCCCCATTAATCCATTCCAAACCTACCTCCTTAAAATTCCCTGCCTTCCTTCCTGAAAGTCCCTGTCGTGCAAGGACCTGAAAGTCCCGGTTGTGTCCATCTTGTTTCCCATGTACCCCACCCCATCCCTCTCCCTTCCACAGATCTCATATCTGTTCCACACTAGTTTTTTTCCTTCCCTCTCCTGCTCCCCTTGTTGTACGTTATGCGTTTTAGCTCTTGTACGAGTCTTATTAGTCCATACAAAGAAAAAAAAAATGCAAGGCTGGTCAAACCTTCATGCAAAATCCATATTTCTAAGTCTGGTGCTTCATGCTGAAAAAAAGAAAAAGTAAAATATACCATCAGAGATGGGGAATCCCCCACCATTGAATGAAAAAGGTCATACAATATTCCAGATAATGAGAGGTGAATTGGAAACAAGACACCATTTGGTCATCATCTCGAAAAAGTTCCCCAGGGGTGAGGAACGTAGTAACCAAAAATAATTAAAATCAGATAAGCGGTTTCCATTTATTACAAAAAACATTTTTTTTCAAAATGGCCGCCCCAGTCGGCCATCTTTGATCCGCCACGCCCAAAATCAATAGGGTTCTTCCTTTTCAGGTGGTACATGTTGTGCTGTATCACGTGGTTGGGTTTTCGTATATCATGACTCGCCCGCTAGGGGTGGCTCGGTGTACATCGGGATGCGCAATAAAGCGGAGTTACCTACTGACGCTCTTGCTTCCCATGGTACGAAGCTTGATCTGCGTGATGCGTATTTTCACCTGCCGATGGATCCCAGGAGTAGCGACCTTTTGACAATCAACACGTGTCAAGGGCTCTATCGATACACCCGACTCTGTTTCGGGATTGCTTCGGCCCCAGCCTGTGCAGAAAGCCATGGACCAGGTTTGCATTGGCCTGCCCGCTCAGACCTACCTGGACGATGTGCTCATTGCAGGGAAAACGGCAGACGAGCACCTTGCGAACATTGCCCAAGTGCTGACGAGGCTAGAAGCGTGTGGCCTGCGCTTGAACAGGGACAAGTGCGCGTTCTTCAAGCAGCGCTTGGAATACCTCGGGCACATCACACGCCGGAGGGGCTGGTGAAAGGCCCTCGGAAGGTGGAGGCGATTCAGCGCATGCCGCCGCCTCGCGACAAGACGCAGCTACGCGTCCTTCATTGGTATGGCCCAGTATTACCAAAGGTTCGTGCGCGGGCTCAGCTCGCAGCTTGCGCCGTTAATGCGGTTGCTCAGAAGGACGAGCGCTGGGCCTGGGGGCCTGCACACCAGGCGGCGTTCGACTGCGTCAAGCGGCTGCTCACAGAGGATACGGTCCTCGTGCATCTACGAGCCTGCGCGTCCGCTCTATTGGCATGCGACAGCTCGGCATATGGCATCGGGCAGTGCTCTCCCACAGGATGGACGATGGTTCCGAGCGGCCTGTTTGTTTTGCATCCCGGACCCTGTCTGCAGCAGAGCGGGAATATGCTCAGATAGAGCGCGAGGCTCTCAGCCTCGTCTGGGGTGTGCGGAGATTTCATCAATACCTGCTGGGGCGGCATTTCACGTTGCAGACGGATCACAAGCCGCTGCAGTTCATCCTGAGACCGAACGCGGGTTCCGGTGGTGGCGGCCGCACGGATACAGCGGTGGTGTCTGTTTCTTGCTGGTTACAATTACGTATATCAGTTCCGGAGCACCGAGAAGCATGCTAACTGCGACGGGCTCTCGCGCTTGCCGTGCGCGGAGGGCCCAGCTGCGTCTGAGTCGGCCGACCAGGTCGATGTGTCGCACTTGGCCAATCCAAAGCGGGCCGATTACGGCCAAACAGGTCGCGGTGGAATCGGCTCGTGACCCAGTGCTCACCCGTGTCTTCAGGCGATTTTATACGGGGAATTGGAGCGATCTACCTTCAACGCCGGCATTCCAGCCTTCACATCACGCGCATCGGAGCTGTCGTTGGTCCAACGATGCGTTATGTGGGGAATGAGAGCGGTGATTCCACCGAAGTTCAGACAGCGGTGTTTGGAGGCTGCATGTCAGTCACCTTGGCATCGTGAAGACCAAGAGTCTTCTCGTAGCCTTTTGTGGTGGCCAGAGTTGGACAAAGACATTGAGCGATTGATTAAACATTGCACCACGTGTCAAAAGATGCTGATAACCCGCGTCGAGCCTCGGGACTATGGCCGGCCCAGACCGGGCTTGGCAGAGGGTCCATGTAGATTTTGCGGGGCCGGTTAATGGCAGAATGTTTTTGATTGTGATCGATGCATTTTCTAAATGGCCGGAGATTGTCGTGATGCAGCATACGTCAGCAAACATTACAGTGGAAAAACTGCGGACGATCTTTGCTAATAAAGGATTACCTGAGGTCCTGGTCTCTGATAACGGTCCGCAGTTCGTGGCAGGTGTATTTGATGAGTTTATGCGTCAGAATGGTATTCGACATCTAAGGTCCGCACCGTATCATCCTGCAATGAATGGGGAGGCTGAGGCGTTCGTTAAGATGTTAAAGCGGGCGTTGCGCAGGGGGGGTGTTGCACCTGTGCAGACGGTGGTCGATGTCTTTTTGCTCCAATACAGGAACGCGGTTCATTCTGTCACGGGTGATTCTTCTGCCATTCGTCTCTATGGACGGGCATTGCGGTCCAGACTGGATTTGCTGCGACCTGGAGGGTCGGCGAGTTGGGCGGTGTCGCGCCCGACGCTGCTGGCGGTTTTGATGTGGGACAGCGGGTAATGGTGCGCGATTATTTTCACGGTTCCAAATGGGTGCCGGCTGTGGTCTCTGTGGTACTGGGGCCGGCGAATTGCATGGTGCGGACTGATAGTGGGGAGTGGTGGAAACGTCACGTGGACCAAATGCTGATCGCTGTTCAGCGTCGCCCCCCCCCCCCAGTGCCGAGTGATGTGGGACCCCCGCCTGTGATGTCGCCGTGCCCAGACGTGGTATCGCCAGGGCCGGTCGTGCCGACGCCCGCGGGCTCACCAGAGCCGGTCGTCCCGACGCCAAGGACGTTGAGCAGGCCGGTCGGCCGGGGGCGGTTGTTATTGCGGATGGGGCGAGTCCGGCGAGGGTTTCACCTCGACCGAGCCGGGAGGCGTCTGAGCCTGAGCCGTCTGGCGTGCGGGCCGCCCCAAGCGGGTCAGGAGGCGGCCGCGGTACTTGGAGGATTTTGAATAGCGATTGGTTTCGGTTGGTCATGTTATGAGTTTTTTTTTTCATTGTTTGACTTGTCATTTTACGAGGAAGAGTGTGCTGTATCACGTGGTTGGGTTTTCGTATATCATGACTCGCCCGCTAGGGGTGGCTCGGTGTACATCGGGATGCGCAATAAAGCGGAGTTACCTACTGACGCTCTTGCTTCCCATGCCCGCTGCACCTCGGACATCACACATGTGTGACCCAAATTTCAAATCGATATGGCAAACAGTTTATGAGTTATCACTCACAGCTATAAATGTTGACGCCCGGACGGACATGCCGGACGACCTGGGTGACAACAATATCCCCTTCCGCCACGCGGCGGGGATAAAAAGTACACCAACTGCAGAATGTTTTTTTTTATGTTACAATCTTATTTTCAAAGGATTAAAAGCAAATGTCATGAGGCAGGAGATGTTTATTCGATACAGCGTGAGCCAAAACAGTGCGGATGGTAAAAGTTGCTAATTAAATGGGTAAGGGTGTTGTTGGGGGGGGGGGGGAACAAGCCATCATGATGTTAAAAAAAAATTTTTTCAATGAAAGATGATCACAGATAGAGTTGTCCTGGCTTTCATCACACAGCAACCCCTTGGGTCAGTTTCCATACTTTATGACGAGCTCAGTCATCACTGATCACACGCAATGTCTCAGAAGGAACACTGGCAATGGTATAGCTGCTTCACAACAGCTCAGGTGGAGAGAAGCCAATGCCAATCGCAACGACCGTGGCAGGTGTGTAAAAAAATGTGGTTAAAAAGCACAAACTGGAAAGGAGACTGATCGAAATGTTTAATACCAGTGACCAAATCCGTGTAATTCTTGTGGTTACATTCATTTCAAAAGCCACACTTCCTTTGGTAACCACAACACTGAAAATTAAAGCACAAGCGGATTTGCCATGCATGGACACCCACGGCACGGGTAGGAGCCCATGGGCACACACACACAGGCACACAGGTACGCACATGCATACAGAGACAAACAGGCAGACAGACAGGCAGACGGGAAGGCAAGCACACGCAGACAGTCACACACAGCCACCCATTAACAGTTAAAACACCCTTCTTGCAGATGCCAAGTTTGTTACAGCCAAAGTCATACTTCGTCACAATATTCTCAATACTCCTGGTCTCCACCTCAATATTTCCCCAACTTCATTAGTCGGCATCATCGTCCTCTTCCTCAGATTCATCTTCTTCTGCAGTCTCGAGCCATGTTAGCCACTGGTTCACCTGACAAGTTGAGAAGCAAATAATCAGTCAATTTAAACAAATAAGAGGTCTAAAACTACTAAACTAAAAAATAGAATTTACGTTGATGAATCTGCCTCCACCCGTGTCAGATGTCAACCCACTGTTACATTTGATTTTAATAAAGGTTCACGTGAAAAATTCAGGAAACTTTGCACTATACTTGCTATTTGTCTATTAGGACAGCATAGTGATAATATATGTGAACCAGCTGATTAATATAAATGAATACTTAGCAACATTTGACCTTTTGAATCCAAAATTGAACCAGTTCATCTTTGTATTATAGTCGGTACTTGTGCCAAGTTTGGTTGAAATCCCTTCGGTAATTCACAGGCAAGCCTGGCGTTGGCTTAGCGGTTAGGGTGGCTGACTTGGGATACTAGGGTCCTGAGTTCGAGCCCTGTTGGCTGCTGAATTAATACCAGCTGGGGTTGACTCAGCCTGTCATCCTTCCGAGGTCGGCAAAATGAGTACCAGTGTACTGGTAATAGGAAAACTGCATCAGCGGCATCGCCGCGTCCCCAACCAATGATGCAACCAGCAGCTAGAAGACTGCACTCACAAGAGAGAGTAAATCACAAGTTATTGTGGTACCACAAAAAAAAAGCACCAACCTGTGAACGGACAGACAACCTGAAAACACCTCCGGCCGAGGAGTCAAAAATATTTCATAAAAATAACAAACAAAAAAAAACAAACAAACCTGGAAAAGAGCTTTTCCCTTTCCTGGGAACTCTTGAGCAAGATCTTCTTTCCAAGCAAGGAAGGCCTCTTCCTCAACAACTTCAAGGTCATACAGAGCAATGAACCAGCGTAGCAACATACCTGTGTCCACAAACACAACCACAGAAATCACGAAGGATGGGTTCGTCGCTGATAAAAGCAAAATAAAACTCGAGAGTTCACACAACATGTTACCACGCAGTGTTGAAGTATATACTTAAATTTAAATAAGATAATGATTTAAAAGATCGTTAAAAATAAATTCCAGCTGTTTAGCTCTCTTGAAGCAGTGTTATACACCACCCGATGTCACACGTCCAAGTTCTGCTAAACTGGAGGTTCTTTGAAATGTAAAGAAGCAGATTTGTGTTTTACAGTGTTCAAGTACATAATTAAATTCAAATAAAATAAAGATTGTAAAAGTTGTATGAATAAATTCATTCCAGAATGTACCATTTTATTGCCGTTAATGCAGTGTCAATTACACCACCCGATCTAACACGCTACATTAGTTCTTCATGCCTGTTGTTTGTGTCCTTTAAAAACTAAGTTTCCTGTTTGGAATGATTTTTAATTTCGTTTGACTGCCAGACAGGAAAACAGTTAATAAAAATAAAAATTGCGCATGCGTGATCGGGACGACAAAGTACAGTACCATGGAACCCCGACATTCACGGACCTCACATATTAGCGGTTTATAAACTGTGACCTGTTTCTACATTCACGTGTTGGTAGGTGTTTATTTATTGAAACACTCCAGGACTGGTCTGCTATATCCACCACCACCACCGATAATTCAGCTTGGGCATTCTGCCACAGAAACCTGCTCTGATGCACAGATTCATCCCATCCTCCCACTCTTGGTACTCTAAATTCTGTGGTGAGGCTGTTGCTTGAAAACAACTTCCATTCTTCTCCCGGAAGGCAAATCCGACTGAAGGCAACCTCAGATCATTCCACAAAGCCCGCAACAAGTGTGTCTCTCCTCTCAGGAGAGACGGAAAACATCTGCCCAACCTCAAGAATGAGCTTTCAAACTCGTCTCGTCTCCCTCTAAAATCCGGTGGCACCTTTTTAAGTCCTTCTCTGGTGCATGCTCCCCCCACCATCCCTTCCCTCTCTTCAAATGGCAGCGCATCCAACTCCGCTCGTGAGAAGGCTGAATGCCTCAATTCTGTGTTTGCTTCCAAATATTGTGTCACGTCTGTCTCCGTCCCTCTGTACACACCTTTCCCAGTCGTACCCAACTGCTCCTGAATTATGTATTTTGCACCTGAAAAGGGGGGAACGTTTATGGCAACCCTTGACGCTGACTGCAACTGGACCGGACAGAATCAGCTCATGTGTCCAAAAAACCTGCTCTGCTGCTCTTGCGCTTACTTTCTCTGCCATTTACCATAGGTCATCTTCCTCCTGCTTGAAAATCAGCCAACATAACAGCATTACATAAAAAGGTGCAAAAATGGATCCCTGAAACCACAGCCCAATCAGCTTACTTCCAATCACCAACAAGGTCTTGGAATCCATCATCACAGTTGACATAAAATAATTCCTTTTCTCCAACAGCCTCATCTCAGATCAAATCAGATTCAGACCTGGTCATTCGACCTTCGACATGCTGCTTCTACTCTCCTAAATGTGGACGGAGGCCCTCAATATCAGACGTGAGATCAGGGACATATCTCGAGCTGATGACGATCTGGCATCCTGCCTTGCTCTCCAAACTGTCTGCCTATGGAATCCAAGGCCAACTCCACTCTTGGATTACCGATTTCCTCCCCTCTCGTAGCCAACATGTGGCTCTCATTGGAACCCTTTCATCTCTCCGTCAAGGCTGGAGTACCCCAAGCAGTGTTCTAGGCCTCATCTTATTCCTAATCTACAGCAATGATCACTCCGAATGTCTGGAAAATCTTCTTTAGCTCTTTGCCGTGATATATCTCTTTATTCTGACAGACAGGCAGCAGCCTCTTCTCTCTCTCCTCAGACCTCAGACAAAAATCACAAACTGGTCAAGCACTTGCAATATGTCTTTCAACCCTGAGAACAATCTGCGTCTGTTTCTCTCTATCCGCCCCCCGCCCCCCACCCCGAAAGGACCGTTCCGCAAACCCTCCCAATCTACTTTCTCACCAACCCTCTCAAAAGGTTCAGTCACGAAAACTCTTGGGACCCACTCTCAGCCATGATCCCTCTTGGACAAGCGCTACATTCCCAAGTTAGGCTCCAAAGCCAGATGCCGACTGGGCATCCTCCATGTGGTGCCATTTGAAGTGAGGAAAGGGGAGTACACACCAGAGACAGACTTAACAAGGCACCACCAGGTTGTAGAGGGAGGAGACAAGTTTGAAAGCTCATTCTTGAGATTGGACAGATGTTTTCTGGCTCTCCTGAAAAGACGCACACACTTGTTGTGGGCTTTGTGGAATTATCTGAGGTTGCCTTCAGTCGGATTTGCCTTCCAGGAGGAGAACGCAAGTGGTTTTAAAGCAACTGTCTCACTCACCACAGGATTCAGAGTAGGAAGAGCAGGACCATTGGTAAGATAATTGAAGAAGCGGTGGGATCAATCTGTGTATACGAGAGAGGTTTCTGTGGAAGAATTCCCAGGCTGAATATCAGCGGCGGTGGATATAGGAGACCAGTTATGAAGTGTATATCTAATATATAAAGCTTTCTAAAAACTGATATTAATGATCGGTGCCTTTTGGGTGACGTAGAAAGCTGAAATTATGTGCAGACGGACAATGAAGCCGATACACCAGGAAAATAAAAATAAAATAAATAATCACAGAACCGTTGGAAAGCATCCGTAAATGAAAATATAAAAAAAATCAAATGCAGGTGAGCAACCTCAGAATGGGGAAGCATGTTCATATGTATGTATGTATGTATGTATGTATGTATGTATGTATGATAATAAAACACCTATCCCCCTTTTCTCATTGAAACAATGCCCTGACATTCACGGCATTTTCCAGGAATGTATCCCCCGTGAATGTCGAGATCTTACAGTTCTGTAAAATGGCAGGCTTGTTTTCTGATTAGGGTTCAAAATATAACATTCAATTTAAATAAGTTGTTCCTCCATCAGTGACGTTTACAAACAGATGGACGGACAGATGGAAATGAACCAATTGCTTCACCCTGCTTTTCGCTTTGCGTGCATGGGGTAATTAGAGGAAGGGACATCAAACAGGAAAAAATGCCGTTCCAAACTTGACCAACCCTGGTTGTATACCGAGTGACAAGGTGGGAAGTTCAACTCAGAATCAGAGTTTATCATGATGCCTTGGATAATATTTAAATAAATAAATCAATTAAAATTAAAAAAAACAAAGACACAGCATTGACATACTTGCATTCAAGAAAGGGAACAACATTAAGCAAAGTGGAGCCCAGGTCAAACCTCAAACAAAAGTTGAATGCCGTCGACTATTCAAAGCAGTGAGTTCGTTTTCAACACACATTTGAATGTTTGGCCAAACGACGTTTGCTCTTGGATAACATGCATAACTAGAAGGGCACTCAGTAGAGCGCATACCTCTGCCACGAGAATATATCAGGCCCATGACATTTTTAAAATATCATGCTATACAGTCCAATTTCGTTTTTCACCCTATCTCAATGGTGAAGAATCACTTAAAAATTAAATAACTCTCGTATCCAGATCCGGATTCGGATCTTCACCAAAATCGAATCAATTCTTCATCACACACACAACATTTCCACCAAGTTTCGACCGAATCCGTCCACAACTTTGAGATATCGTGCTAGATATAGTTTTTGGCACGATCTCTCAATGGTGAAGAATCACTTCAAAAAATTTTTTTTTTCTAGTAGTCGGATCCAGATCCAGATCTTCACCAAAATCTAATCAGTTTGTCCATGTCACACACCCAACCTGTCCGCAAAATTCCATCTGGATTTGTCCACAACTTTTTGGGATATCATGCACACAAAGACAAACAAACAAACAGACAGAAACAACCTCTTTCACCTTCAGTGGTGGAGGTAATAATTGAATAACACCTTAGGAAATATAACACAAGGCCGATGACATTAAATAACTCAAATATGTACTTATTGTTAAAATCATCCAGAAGAAATGAAATATGGAAGGAAAGCACAACGGTGCATCAATAAAATAATCGGGAGCATTTTAGAGCCTTCCAAAGCTCAGCAGCAAGAGTTCCATTTCCAGATATGATGTGCAATCAGTTACAGTAGTCTAAAGTAGAATTTTGGTTCAAATCCAGCTGAAGGCAGGAAGATTATGGATGTGGATTATAGGCTACTGTAATCCAAGCTGCTACTCAGAATTACCAAGTTCCTAAACCGTCAGTTAATAACCCTATTGGTTCATCAATGATGTTCAGGGAAAGGGATAGTCTGCTTTCCCCATTTCTTTATGTCTTGAAGGGCACCACAATGTTACAGAATGAAAGGAAGTTCTACCAAATAAATACCATTCTAGTTTGGTGTGTTCAATGCATGGACAACAGCATCAAGCTAGCAATCCCAACTGATATTCTTAACAAGAAGAGGTCCAACGGTAAGTATTCTGGCAACAAGCAACTGCAAATCAAAATATTTTGGCCATTTAACGTGAATATTGAAATGCACAAAGAAAACTATACAAAAGACAAATAGACCAATCGAGTTACTTTGTACATACATGGACATAAAATTAAAAAATATATACTCAGAACATTTACTCTGCATCTCCATAACGATCAACCGCATTTTCTCACCCTTGGGGAAGCAATGTTGGTGGCAGTGAACCTGTAATGCATACAGGGCAGAGAGCTGAAGGGGAACACGTCCGTGGAGGAAACGACACAGGACTGGCTGGAAGGAATCGAGGAGCTGCTTTTCTCTTTCCATGACATCACGGTTGGGAGCTACCGTGGGGTCAAACCCATCAGCCAGACTTGTTTCCCCAGTGATGAAATGTAACAGGCTTTAGGTTGGGAGGTAGTAAGGAGAAATAAATAAATAAATAAATAGACATAATTGGATGTCATGACGTCGACCGATATACCTCCACCCACAGTATTACATCATTATACATACTTTTACCACGTTTGAGTTAAACACCGTCAGCTGTTCTCAAGTATCACATTTTTACCTGATATGACCTCTGACCTTTTACCTCTTGATCCCATAATCTAATCAGTTTAACTCTACATCATTATACATACTTGTACCATGTTTGACTTGGATCCCTTCAGCCATTCTTAAGTTATCGTGGCAATGAAAACCCATCACGGCCGGACAGGCAACCCAAAAACTGTCGCAGAGGCATGAAAATACTATGCAAACTTTAAAGTTGTGTGATAACAGGAATGAACTAGAACAGCATTGGGTAGAGCACATACCTCCCTCAGGCTGAACAGTTTATGTTTTGTATCCCACTGATAGACCGGATCTAGATCCAGACCTGAACTAGAATCCAATTGGCTTGCTCTCATCACTTAACAAACTCATCCACCTAGTTTTGTCATAACTAGTCTCCAACTTTTTAAAATATCGTACTTTATATCGTTTTGGACCCATCTCTCAATGGTGAAGAATCACTTAAAAATTCTAGTATATGGGTCTGGATCTTTACCAAAATCTAATGTCATTGTCACACACCCAAACTGTCCACAAAATCTGTCCACAAGTTATTGAGATATGACAAACAGAGACAGACAAACAAACATGGGTGAAAACATAACCTCAATCCACTTTCAGTGTCAAAGGTAAAAATTGTCACATGACTGCGCGTTGAGACTGCCCACTGTGTATACTGATGGCTAAGCTACACCCCCAAGAAAGCATGGATACTGGAAAGCCTGGTAGGTAACAAAACGACAAAGGAAGAAACCAAACAGCAATCACAGGGCTGCAACCAAACCCAGCAATTAAAACAGCCAATCAAAACCAATATCCAAGAAACATGATAACCAACAATGCCAGTGAAAAACCAAAGACACAACAACAACAACAGTGCTCAGGATATGTTCCTGGAAAAGAGAGCCTGAATCAAAAATGTGCTTAAAGGGGTCATTATACCATTGTTTATATGAAGATACATTCCCGACTTATTTCTTACAAATGAGCGGTATGAGGGCCTTATTGCAGTATCGGTAATAGCGCAATAATAATAAAAAAAATAGGGGCAATACCCCTGGGCGCTCACCGAGTAGTGGCTGGATTTTAAAAAAATTAACAAAAAACCACAGGGAACCACTGGAAGGCGTGGATGACCCACAAAATATGTAATGGAGAAGAAAGAAAAAAACCTATGGATTTTTATTTTTAATGCCGTTAACAAGCTTTGGTATATCTCGGGTGGTGAAGGTTGTGGTCAAGTTTCATCGGAAATGCATGTGTAGTTTCTGAGAAGAAAGCAAATACCTATTTTGGGGGGAAACCCCCCGTAGACTCCCTTTGGGCCCGATTTTTTTTTAATGCCATGAACAAACTTTGGAATAAACCGGGTGATGAAGGTTGTGGTCAAGTTTCATCGAAATCATATATGTAGTTTCAGAGAATAAGTTGCAAATGTTTGTGGATGGACGGACGGACCATCCCATAAACTCTCCGGAACTATGTTCCAGGTGAGATAATACAGATGGTAAACGTATTGATCTATAAATACTGTAATACAGATGGTAAACAACAGCTCGTGGAATTAAAGGGTTGCCTGGTCATTGGCCCGCGTAGCATCGCCACCGATACGGATGCTGTGCAAGCTACTGTGGCACTTAAACCTATCGAACCAAACTTAACTGGCTCGCCATATTCTCTGACAAATATCTCCTTGAACAAGCCAACTTTGTTTTAGTTTACGAAGTGGTGGACTGGGGAGAAGCTTTTATCTTGTCTGCATTGTTCTAATAGTTGACGAAGCCAAGTCGAACACATGACCCACTTCCACCTGATTGGCTCAGAGCGTGTGCATACAAACAATAGCAGCGAGTGTTGTGCGTAATGGATTTTTATTTTTTTAAATAAAAAAACAATATTATATATACATATATATATATATATATACACACACATACACACTCCAGGACAAAGAGCTCGATAACGAATCAGCATTCTACGGGTTAGCACTAAGGCACTGTAGTAATATGAAAAAGTTTGGGTTACTCCAATGATATTCATACTTCAGAGTAAATTCAACAAAATATCAGTAATAACAGTCATACGTGTTTATTATTGTAAATTAAGAGCCTTCATAAATGCACCTGAAAAACTGCTCAAGGAAATAACAAGAACAGTCATTTTATAGTATCAGTCAATACATTGTGTCTCCGCCCTTTGCCTTTTTGAGTACCATCACTTTTACCCATGCTTCCTACATACGAATGAAGCACTCTCACAGGAGTGTTGTGCCAAATATCCTGTAGTACATTCCACAGTTCTGTAAAGTTAGTTGGGTTCCTCTTTTTACCTCCACCTTCACTTTTGGTGGTGGTTATGTTTCCTCCCCCCCACCACCATCTGTTTGTCTGTCTGTGTGCAGAAATCTGGATACGAGGATTGTTTAATTTTAAAGTGATTCTTCACCATTGAGAGATAGGACCAAAAACGATATATAGCAAGATATTACAAAAATGTATTGGGCCCAATATGTTCTCATGGATCAGGCATTATGTGGTGGAGGTATGTGCTCTACCAAGTGCCCTTCTAGTTATTCTCTTTCTCTGTAATCCCATACGGCCTCGATGGGACTCCTGTCCGGACTCTGGGGTGGTCATTCGAACACTTGGAGCACACCTGCTGTATGCAACCTTGTTCTCCAAATATTATTTTACGACATGGGAAGTGTGTTTTGGATCATTATCTTGTTGGAAAAGGAATCCTCTTCTGATTAAATGATTTCCATGAGGAACTGCATGGTGCTGCAGTATCTGCTCGTACTTCTTTTGTTAGCATCCCATTGATTTTAAGTTTTCCTTCACCAAAAGTTGAGATGTAACCCGAGTCACAGACCCTCCCCCATGTTTAACAGTTGGCTGCAAACATTGCTCATTGTATCGTTCTCCAGGTCTTCGGTGTACGAACTGGCATCTTAGATCCAAAAAGTTAAAGTTTCGATTAATCAGACCAGAGTACCCTATTCCACTGTTCCGTCATCCAATCTTGGCGTTGCCTTGCAAATGTCAGTCTTTTCACTTTATTCGGTGGTCTCAGCATTGTTTTAACTGCAACTCTGCCATGAAAACTTGCTGAAATCAGCCTCCTGCATGCAGTGCTGGAGAAGATGTTAATGTTCAGGCCTGCTCTCATTTAATTTGTCAGCTGCTGCATTGATTTTATTGTCACATAAGCTGAGCAACTTAAAGTGCTTATCTTGTCTTGAGGATGTTATTTATGGGTCTTGACGATTTATTGTCTTGTACCAAGCCAGTTTATTTTAGGTGCTGCAAAGTGTGCCTCACACCATTGTATGAGATATTCAGCATTTCTGCAATATTCTTCGTAGTGTGCCCTTCTCGTAGAGTTTGGATCTTCACACGCTGTTCTGTTGAAAGTTGTTTATTTGGTGCCATTCTGAACCCACTCAGACTTTTGAGCAAGGGAACAAGCTGATGAAAACAAATTTCACATATTCGCATACTAATTTGCCAATTTTGTCGTTTCGTGCAATTCGCATCAATAAAACTTTTATTAAATAGACTTTCACAGAAATTTGAATTATCTATCTATCTATAGGGCACCCTTATATTTCACCACTGGGTTAGTTTCACTTTTGTGGTGCATTTACCCATTAAACAAGCGTTTGTACAGTAATATATATATATATATACATATACATAGATATATAATTTATGGCATGCACACACGCACACACACCTGAATTCCAACCTTATCGTTATCCTAAATCAGATTCAGTGGCATTTACACTTAACCTAAGCTGAATACAGCAGACTTTACTAAACAAATCCAACACTTGAGAGCAATTTTTAGGGCCAGAGGGGTACATGAATACTGGCAAGACTGGTACGGATTGGTGATAGTGATTGTATGAGGGTCTCATCAAAAGGTGAAAGCGCTGTCAGTGTTTGGTCATTACTCATCAGACAACTGTCTTCATCTTCCCCACCCATAAAATTTCATTATTTTTAAAACAGTATTTAATAAAGTGTTTGTGGGCAATTATATTGTAACTTACTTGGTCTCCCCAATGGGCAAGATGAGCCTGCTGAAGACGAATCCCCAACATGCTGAGCGGAGGCGTAACTAAATACGAGACCAATTCACTGTGTGCAGTGGCAGTATTAATTTAGTTGTGTGGCAGTTTTAGCATGCATGTACAATTCTACTGGGAATTTGATTACACTGAAAGATGATCCCTTGGCTCAACATACACAGAAATACACAAGCACCAGGTTTAATAAATAATTGGGATGGGGCAAAGTAATAGAACGTGAATAAAAATGTTACATGGTGTTGTGGGAATGTGATGGGGTTAAAAGTGATGGGGTTAAAAGTACATAGCATATTTTTTTCATTATTAAATGTTCAGGATAAAGTGAACGATATTCGCTTTGTTTATAAGATTCACAACGCATGGGGATATGTCCAAACAGAGTTAAGCATCACTCTTCCATTCTGTAATCTTCCACACTAATCCTTTCAATCAACCCCTTCGTATCTGTCGAAATGTGCTTTAATCTCTTCAGCGGTATGTGATTCCCAGTGCAGGAAACCAGAAGCTATGAGCCGAAACCATATAGCTGCTAGCCGAACGGTGAAAAGGCTGCACAACAAACTAGAGCTCCATGGCGGGAGGGGTGGTTAGAAGCAGACAATGCCAATAGAAGCTTTATATATATATCACTGTTTATTATGCAGGGCCACATCTTTTAAGTTATAAACTCCAAACTGGGGGTGCAAATACAACTTTGTGTGGGGGTTAACATAGACTATGTCCTGCGGCCTCATGTGGGAGAGTGGGGGGGGGGGTGGGGTGGGGGGCGTAAATTCTGCATGTAAATGCCTTCCGTGTAGTGCCACCTGGTGGTGTTGGCAGAAGGTATTAGAATTTCCAAATTTTCTTTGGCTACAAAGTGTTATTCACATTTCTCTTCCCATACAATTACAAATAAATTCATATTTTTTATATTCTCGATATATATATACATTTATTTATATAGTTATGGATTTCAGAATCCGATCCGACGAATGCATACAAACATCCAGGTCCTCAGATAGTTTTTCCCTCAATGCATGTCCAGGATAGACCTATCCCCACATCTGGTGGGATTCTTAATGTGATGCGTTGAGAAGGGTAAAGAATAGAGTCCCTCTCTTATGGAAAGCTCCTTTTTCTCTTTACGACAGTCACATTCATGCACGTGGGATAGCCATTAGCCCAAGGAGGCTCAACACCAGCTTCTTTCACAGTCACCAGCCTTTTTCAATAGACGTTGACACCAGCTTCTTTAATCGACGCTGACACCCGCCTTTTTCCATCGACGTTGACACCCGCTTTTCACCGACGCTGACACCCGCCTTTTTCCATCGACGTTTGACACCCCGTTCAGCAGCTCTATGGACGCTAACTGGCTCTTTTTCATATCGCTGAACATTGAGGTGATAATTGTTGTTGACATTACTTCCCGTTTTCACTCGGTAATTCTGACAAATGGCTTCTTTCTGCCGTTCGTCCCGCACCACAGGCATGGCGTCGTAGGCCAGGAATGGTCACAGTCTCTCTCTATCGAATGCAGCCTGTGGCTGCTGGTTGCATCATTGGTTGGGACGCGGCTATGCTGCTGATGCAGTGTCCCCCTCCAGTACACTGGTGCTCATTTTGCCGACCTCAGAAGGATGACAGGCTGAGTCAACCTCCTGTGTATTTAATTCAGTGGCCAACGGGGCTTGAACTCAGGACCCTAAGCCGCCACCCTAACCACAAGCCAACACCAGGCTATGGTGACAGTAGTCCAAGTGTTGGCCAGAAAGCTGCATTAGGGTCCGCACAATGTTTTCTGCATTTTTGTGATCACCAGACCATCTGAATGATATTCCAATGATGCCACTCTGGCACCCTTGAGCATTTTTGTAGAAACCCATGAATATGCAAATTAGCGGTGGCCATTGTCGAAATTACTATTTTTCTTAATATATCCAGAAATAAGCATCCAAACAGCCTGGTTGAGGTGTCTAAACCATGTTTTTAGGGTCACTGGTCATGATAAACCCACTTACAATTTGATAACATTGAAATTTAGCTCATTAATATGCAAATTAGCATAACCCTACCCCTGAATTTGTCCACGCCGATTGGCGTTTTTGCAGTACAGTTATACAACAACAAAACTGTTTTGAAAATAACTTGCGCAGAGCCGTTTATCTCCAGTACAGTTGTGAAGAAATGGCTGACCTCAAGAGATAAACAGCATGAACTGTTTCTTATCAAGTAAGCTGAGGCTTGTAATGTAATGAAAAAACATGGAGAACCGAGTTTTAAGTAAGAGTAATGTCTTCTGATACAGTAGAATGATCGATATTATTTGCAAGCAAGTTTTTATATATTATTATTTACATGATCTGTCTGAAAGCAACTGTGTATTCTATTGATTTTTAAAAGTACACAGGGTGGAACTGTTTCCTGAGAATTTTTAAAAATACGAACAAAGAAATTAAATGTTTACTGATGTTTATAATTACCTCTATTGTTACAGGTTGAGCTCATCACCATGGGAGACTGTTTTTCACTCCCTGGATGCAACTAAAGCTGGAAAACCTCTGGTAACAGTTGGTCCAGACAGAGTGCGAAGTATCATCCAGTCAAGCAAAGCAAGACAAGATGGTATACATGAAGAGCTTGAACAGAGATTACAGCAGACAAATCTATCGAGCTCAAATGCCATAGAGACTGTGTCAACGTACACATCACGCTCACACATAGAAAGACACTTGAAACGAATGAGTAATGTCTGTTTGGAAGATGCTTCAACATGCAAAAGAAGCCGCCGTTCAAAGACGACAGTATTTGACTTTAAAGAACATTGCATTTTTTGCGGAGAAAAGTGCATCATGGACTTTGAGAAGAAGAATCCTAATCGTTGGCGGCGAGTTCTCCTTTGTAGGACTGCAGATCGTGTTGATCGGACAACTTTCATGTTATCTATCTATTCTATCTTTATCTAAACTATTCTAGATGTTATCGATTCCCACCAGGATGAAGGACGCCAGGTCAAGATACGATTAATGGGCGCAATCAGCTATCTTCATGCTGCTGATGCGAGATATCACGATGACTGCAGAAAGTTCTTCATGGCACCCCGTTCTGTTGCAGCAGCAGCACACAGTGGCAGAGAAACTCAGGACATTGAGCCAGCTGTCAGTTCTACCATCCTATCGATGAAAAAACGACATGTTGCGCATCTGGAATTCAGTAGACGTCTACAATATGTTACAAGGATCATGGAGGACAGCTATACTCTCAACAAACCCTGTTATCCAAATTGTTGGATATACTTGCTCTGAGCTTTCGGTTCTGTCTGGTGAAGGGTCGTCTAGTTTAATCTTGTTTCGCAGCAGAGCGTCTACTGCAATCAACTAGTAGCATCAGATGAAGATGACGCCATTGATGTTTCCATAGAACGAATTCCAAGAAGGTTGCACAGGAATCTAAGCATTGTCGTCTGACCCCAGTTCCTAGCAGACGAGAATTAATATAGATATTGCTAATGAAGCAGTGAGTTCAACCCTTCCATTGCTACTCTCCAAAATATCAGCTAAACTGGACTGCACACTTCCAGGAGCTCTGATAGGAACATCATAATGAATATGATCACCAATCGACCAACTACACTCCAAATAGCACGGGCAGTTCTAGTCAGTCATAAAAGCCTCATCTAGCAATTGTACAACTATCGTGTGACCTGTTCCTATGATGAGTTTCAGCGTTTCAAGGGATCAGCGCAAAGGCTGCAACTGTTCACTCCGCATTAGGGGAACCGCCAATGCTGAATGTGGCCTCGTTCAGGTTGTTGCTGACAACTTCAACACAAATATGTCATCCCGAATGGACTCGTTTCAAACACATTCTCTTGCAGTACTACTTTACCATAAAAGATCAGGAGATATCTTCCACATCTGAAGATGAAGCATCATCAGACGATTGACCCATGATGAAATGAAGACA
The DNA here is from genome assembly GCA_035128595.1 of Eptatretus atami. Lineage (NCBI taxonomy): Eukaryota > Metazoa > Chordata > Myxini > Myxiniformes > Myxinidae > Eptatretus > Eptatretus atami. The sequence goes on along the minus strand of CM068966.1, from coordinate 12,142,536 downwards.
CCTGTGACAGAAGACATTTCGGTTCAAAGGTACAAGAGACCGAGAAATCAGCGAATGCCAGTTGAAGAAGCCACACGTGTTGGTGTTACCTCTCCGCGATTGGCTCATCAAGCTATACAACTTAGGAGAGTTCAAGATATGGATTTATCTTTTCTGAAGCAAATCACTTCTGATCAGAACCACACAGAGTTTGGTGGCTTTAATACTGTTGCGAATTCGCACCCGCCGGCGTGCGATGGCCACGTGACTCGAATGGGGCCGCCTCGCCCCACGGACGGACAATTCAGTCGTGACCCTCTTGGAACTATCGCAAGGAGCTAGTCACGGGTGGGGGTTTAACCTCACCACAACCCAGTCCGCATTCTACCCGCGCGAAATAGGGTGAATCGCCGAAAGTCGATATACCTAAGTACTCGCACGGGTAACCTACCGAGGGTTGTACCACGCCACAGGTCGACTCCGGACACGAACCGCTTAAGCGGCTCGTTCCGTGCTACAGGGATAACGAGCGGAGTTATCGTCGACCTTGACGGTTCAGATTAATTATCGGGCGTATCACGCCCACTACGAACCCTTTTACGTGAAGCAAGATGGAGATTCAAACGAAGGAAAGGACGCAGCGAAAACGGGGACAATTCAAACATAATGCACATTTATTTTCATACAACACACGGAGAGCACACATATACAGCCATACAGTCAGAAATGCCACAAAAAGCAAATGTAATTGCGAAAAAACAATAAAGCACAGGACGACGAGAGCTAACAACCGGACTACGCCGAACACACGCAACACTTATACAATACTACTTGACGGACGGCGCCCACCACACACACGTTCACACAGAACCCAAAAGAAAAGAAGAAAGAAGTTGGCGACTTCCTTGTCTGGCTGGTGAGTCCCTCTTCCCGCGACCGTCAGCGTGGCCGCGCCTGGCCCGACCTCTCCCTCGCGGCCGGCGAACCCTCTCCGCACTTCTCGTCCGGACGCGCAGGTCCACCTCACAACCGAGCCGCGCTCCCGTCCGTGCCTCCGTTCACAGGTCGCTCGCCAAGCCGCGAGCGCAGGACCTCTTCCCCCGACAAGACAAGCAGACAGGGAAGCCTCGAAGACAACTTCACTCGCGAACAACTCGACCAACAACTCAACCGAAGAGAAAGAAATGACGCTCTTTGCGCCCGGCCGTGTCCTCTTTTATCGCTCGGGGCTCCGCCCTTTCGCCCCGCCCCGTTCTCGGCCCCCCTCCCTTCGAGCTTCTTGAGAGAAGCCTCTCGAAGGGGGGGGGTGCCCTCGCGCTTTACCCTCCACCCCCACACGTCCGGGGGAGTCAGTTTTTGGCTCAGGGCCAGAGAATTATTCCCCCAAAAAGAGGCCCCCCTTTCTCACTTTGACCCCGGCTGGATCGAACTCCACCACACGAGCGCGGAGAATTTAAACGGGAGCAACAGGCGGAAAACCTGCGCATCCTCGTTGGTTTTTATTTTCCCTCTGCGGAGATCGTAAACCGCACGGAAGCCTGTTGAATGGCGAGTGGCGAAGATGCAGTAGCGTAGATGTGGAGTGGGTGGTTGCAGTGTGGTTGGCGCTGTGGTGGGATGGCGTGGTTGTGGTTGAAGACGTGGTTGGTTCAAAAATAAAGAAAGAACAGAAAAACGACTGGACTCAAAGCGTCGCAGCCCGAATGAATCACATTAATTCCTCTCTAAAACAACGGGTTTGGGGCTAACTACACATGTACTTCAGAAATACCTCCTACGGGACCTGAATGGTGGTGCGAATTTCCACAGCCGTAACAATACGAAGCTCTGCAGAGAGCAAGGACGATCCAACCAACCTGCAACGAGGGCCATTTATACAACACTCCTAGATATGGATCCAGCTGATCCGGACACGATGTTTACAGCAACGGAGGGAAAACGCTTGACCGCAGAGTGTTGGACAAACCGAACATCTTCACAACGACCAACAGCTGTATCGAGTGGCGTTAATGTTAATGGGTTTAACCTGAGCGATTTTACCCAGTACAGTTTTCTGTACGTGCCATGGAGATACTGGCTGCAGGAATGAGCGCACCAAGCAGCTGCTGCATTTGCCCTTGATGATGACTGACACTGAATGAGACACCAAGCACTGAAGTAGCCTTCATAAGTTTACAAACCTGTTATATATATGAACATTTGCATTTACACAGGAATGTTTCTTTTGTTCATGTTGTTAGCTGCTTTCATTGCATACCGTCGAAGTATCTAGATAATAAAGTGATCTATATTCACAAAGACTGAAGTGTTTTTTTTTCTATCTCCTGTCTATTTATCTACATTTTCAATAATGGAGACTGCTAATTTGCATAATTAATGAGCTAAATTTCAATGTTATTAAATTTTAAGTGGGATGGTTTATTCGATGACCAGTGCCCTAAAACATGGTCTGTGACATTAACAGGCTATTTGTGCTTACTTTTGAGTATTAAGGAAAATAGAATTTTGAAATGGGCCCCACTAATTTGCATATCAATTGTGTTTCTACAAAAAATGCTTCAAGGGTGCCAGGTGGATCAATCGGAATATTCATTCAGATTGGTCTGTGGTGATCACAAAATGCAGGAAAACTATTGTGCGGACCCAAATTGCGATAGTTCATCTTGGAAAATTGGTGTTTTGACATCCAGACTAATGTGTCTCTTTACCCACTTCTGGTACTTTAATTGATCCATCGTTTCACTTCTGCGTTTACCGTTCAATTCACCATACACCCTCCACGATTTTACTTCAACCTTCTTTTCCGAATCTTATTGCAATCCTGATTTAAAAAAAAAAAATAAAAAATTCACCTTTACTAATACACTCCGAACACACGATCTGTTTCCCACCTCGTGTTACCGATCCCAATTCACCGATTCACCTCACGATCTTTTCTTCAACTTTTCCTTTACCTAATCGTTTGGCCAATCTCTATCAAAAAATTAACAAAAACGATTTCTTATAATGTTCATCTCCTCGTTCACACGTGTGTTGTAGGTTCTCATTACTGTCTCATAATTCAACCACTCTTCTTCTATTTCAACAGGACTGCTCTCAATCGACTTTTTCATTCATACCTTGTTTTAAAAAAAAAAAATCCAACTGTACAGCGTTTCGTCTCTCCATTTTCTTAATTCACCTTCATTGCATCCTCAAGAAATGTCTTTAATCGTATTTCTGAACTAAAATATATATATTTTAAAAAACCCGTTTGCTATGAATTGTTCGCTTTCCTTCATTCATCATTTTTTTTCCAACTCCAGTGCCATCACCCATCTTCACCCCTCCTCTCAAAGCAACCGTCACACTCTTTCCCCTCACCTTTTCCACTCCCACCATTTCACCCCCTCACTACCATTCCTCAAAGTTGCCCCCCTTCATTTACAAAGCTTGCCTCCTTCCCCTGCCCTCTCTCCTCCATTCATCACCTCTCTCTTCAAATCGTCAACTGCCTTCTGCCCCTCTCTTATGACTCCCCACTGTTACCTCAACCCTAGCACCCACAGAGCCTTTTTCGCCTCCTCATGCTCTACTGCAATCCCCACACTCTTTCAAACCAACTCTCCTTACCTCCACCCATCCTCCCTGTTCCTGTTCCATAACCCTCCCCCTCCCCTCTCTCTTCATCAACAGTGTGGACCTCAAATATCGGGCCTTCGCACAAACTTGACAGATTTTCCATACAGGTTGCCAACGTGACGAAAACCAGACATATCTGCTCACAGGAAACTTTCCTCCTCAAGATGTCTCGTGACTCCCGAGTATCTCTCCCTGGGTTACTCTGGCCTCCGGTACCACAGACTGAGCCTCGTCCTGGTGGGGAGTTGCTCTCTTCATTCAAAGACTCAATATTCCTCACTCTTCCATGCCTGCCCTCACTCCCCCACCACCCCCAGGAATACCTCTGGCTATGGCTTCCCCTCCTCCACCTTCAGCTTATAGTGTTTTACCGTCCAGCAAACAGTTGATGACTTCATTTAAACCTCACTATCCGAAATACATGGACAAACTTCTATCCTCTCATCCGACTCTCTCTTTCCTTCATATGTGGTGATTCAACTGTCATCATGCCAGTTTGGCTGTTGGGTACCTCTTCACTTTCATGGCACTTCAGCAAAAGACTGTCAACTTCCCACCCAGATCTCAACCAAAGTACTCCATTATCTTTCTGTATCTGATTTGACAAAATTCCCTGAAAATTATCTGCCGTTCTTCCTCCGTTCCAATCGTTCTTCTGACCACATGCTTGTATCAAGTGGTCCATTCATCTCTCAAGCTGTTATTAGAGAAACTTCAGCGCAACCTCTGGCATTTTACTCAGGCTGACTGGCAGGGTCTCAAGGCAGCATCAAACTTCGAAGACGGCTCCATCGTACTTTCTCCAACAATCAAATCATCGTACGGTAATCTTTTTCAAAGAAACTTGCTCTTCCCTCTATGCACAGATTTATCCCCTTCTCGTCTTCAGTTATTCTACCCTTTCCCATGGTCACTGAGCTTGCGGCGAGATAGTTGTCCTGAAACAACTTGCCTTTGCTTCATGAAAGCAAACCCACTGGGGGTAATCTCAGTTCCTTCCATTTAAAGCTTTGGACCAAGGTGTATCCACCCTCAGGAGAGCCAGAAACAACATCTTATCTAATCTCAAGTCTGACTCCCAAAACCTCTCTCCCTCCAAATCTGGTAGCATCTAATCAAAATCTGTTTCTGGTGTATGTTCTCCCTCCTCCCCTCCCTTCTTCAAATGCCGCACTTGCTGACACCGCCAGTGAAAAAGGCTGAATGCCTAAACTCGGTGTTGCATCGAAATCTTGTGTCCGAAACCCATCACTTTCTGTTACCCACCTACCAAGTGGACACCCAGCTTCCCTGGACTCTGTCGTTTCTTCTGACAAAGTGGAGAGGTGCTGTCAATACCGCCGACTCAGATTTATGCACCGGTCAGACAGCATCACCCACGTGTCCTAAAAAAACCTGCTCCTCTGCTCTTGCTCCACCCTCTTCTTCTGTTTATTTCACCCTCTCATTTCTCAAAGGTTAATCTGCCATCGATTTGCGAAATCAGCTAAACATTACCGCCTGGCATTAAAAGGTGAGTGCAAAAACAGAATCCCTGCAAACGACAGACCAATCAGCCTTCTCCCCGATCATCAGCAAGGTTATGGAATCATCATCGTTTCAGACATTAAATCCTTCTCTTCTCCCAATGGCTTGATATCCGATCATCAATTGTTTCAGAACCAGGTCACCTGTGGACCCTGAGATATGCTGTTCTGCTCTCCCAACAAGGATGGGAGGTTCCTCAATGCAGACATGTGAAATCAGAAGCCATATCACATGCTTTTGAATGGTCTGGCACCCTGCCCTGCGTCACCAAACTCTCTTCCTATTGGGCTATTCCAAGGCCATCTCACTCATGGCTTGCAGACTTCCTCTCCCGTCGCAGGCCAACGCGTGGCTGAAATGGAGTTCTCTCATCCCCTTCTTCCTTTGTCCAGGCTGGAGTTCCTCAAGAGGGCGTTTGGGGCCCTGTTCTTTTTCTTGGTTTTTAATAGTGATCTCTCAGACTCTGTAAAAATCTCTTTATCTCTTGCTGATGACTGCACCCTTCTGTCGTTACCATTTGTCATCCCTCGACCAGCAAAACCGCAGCTTCTTCGCTCTTCTGCAGATCTGGATAAAATCACAAAACTGCGCCAACACGTGGACATGTCTTCAATCCGGACCAAATTCTCACACTCTCACTAGTCTCTCAAAAAGGACCGTTTAGAACCCCTCTGCCCCCACCCCCATCTCCTTTCTCAACAACCCTCTGAAGAGTCCTTTTCATTCAAGCTCTGGGCCTCACTGTCTGCCATGGATTTTTTCCTGGAAAGCCACATTTCCATTCCTGGCCTCAAAGCCAGCGCGACAGGAATCCTCCATCATGCAAAGTCCGTCCTACGAGCTTCCCACCTGAGCTCTAACCACATAAAAAGTTCACCGCAGCGTTGAGAGTACTGCTCTCCCTCTGGGGCTCGTGCTCCTGCCTCTCACTTTTCTCCACTTTCACGCTGTGAACGACAGGCTTTAGGATCATCATTGTATTCCTGCGATGAGGCCGTCTTTGGCCTCTCACCACAAATAGTGCGGTGGTCTTTCTGTCTTCTACCGTCTCCTCTCCGGTCTTGCCTCCCTTGCTCTGTATGCGATTATGTCCCCACCATATTTCCAAAAGGCACTCAAGATCCCCAAAACCCCCTTTTGGTAAAACTACCCAAAATCACGAAATCACTACTCACCCTTCACTCTTTCGTTCTCTTTATTCTCCTTTTTGGAATAAACTCCCACACTCTTCCCTCCAGGCCTTCAAAACAGCTGTTTCACCACCAACCTATCTTCCCCCATCCAAAACCTCTATCTTTTCTACCCCTGTTAATCCACCCAAACCCACTTCCTTCAAATTTCCTGCTTTCCTTCCTAGAGCCCTAAATGTTTCCAATCTTGTAACACCATGTTTCCCCACCCCAACCTTCTTCCCTTCCACAGATCTCCTTCATGTCTCTTTATGTTCCCCCACTGTTTTGTCCTTCCCACTCCACCCTTCTCGTCTCATGCCCCCTTGCTGTGCATTTTGTTGTTTGCTCACATACGAGCCTCGACATTCCAGCGAATTCTGGCTTTTCCGATCTTGTACGGTACAGTTTGAGGAAGGCCCATTCTCGTTTTCAGCAATAGACAATGCCCCTGTGCACAAAGTGAAGGTCCACACAGAATGGTTTGTCAGAGATTGGGTGGAAGAAACTTGACTGGCCTGCACAAAGCCCTGACCTCAACCCTCGAAACACTATGCGATGAATCGGTAAGCGACTGCGAGGCAGGACAGAAAGCACTCCACATCAGGTGCCCGACCTCCCGAATGCTTCTTGTTGCTGCTGAATGGAAGCAAATCCCTGCAGCCAATGTTCCAACTATCTCGTGGAAAGCCTTTCCGAGAGTGCAGGGGGTTTTCCTTTTAGAAGCCGTGTTTACCGCGCGACCCAGCAGCCGCTTACTTCAGAGAAAAAATATGTCAATGGTCAGCCCGCCCTACTTCAGCGCCCGATTTTTCGATTTATTTTTTTTTTTTTCTGGTCCCCAAACCACGGATCTCTACACCCCCGTTTTTGAAAATCCGAGACGAAAAAACATGGAGTATTTCGATAAAAGTGGCTTACTGTACTGTTGTTACTCTCGCCAGGTCTACGCAAACACTGACCTAAAAATAACACAAGCAGCTAAAACACGCCTCTGCAATAGAGAGTTCTCTGCTTTAGCCTTCCTTTTGGACTGTTGCCTGTACCCTGATTACCAACAGCAATTGACCTCAAGAAAAATATTACTTTGTAGGCCTCGCAGTTTCGGTTGCCGAAAAACGGATGGCATCGAAAAACGAAAATCCCTGTTTACTTTTGGGATTTCCGAAGAGTCCAATGACATGGGGAGGTAGCTTCTGGCCAACAGTAATTGGTCTAAACTTTGCACTCCTCGCGAGTGCGACGTTGTTTTTCACGAAAACGTGTTTCACCTCGTCCATTTTGAGCTTTTGTCAAGTGATGCGGCTTCCAAATACACGGTCACCGTTGTGCCTTTTTTAATTTATAAAGTAATTAGTCAGAAACACGTGTTTCACCTCGTCATTTTTAGCCTTTTGTCAAGGTGGAGCGGTCCCAAAATACACGGTCACCCGTTGTCCTTTTTATTTATAAAGTAATTAAGCCTATTTAGTTATTAAATTTATAAAGTAATTAGTAAGCTTAAAGTCAGCTTTTGTACATTGTTATTATTCGTGGTTATTTGCAGGCTGAAAACTCCGTTTATTCACTTGAATGTAGGCCAAGTATGGAGCAGCTGTGAACTGGCCAACTGAATACTGTACCGCAGGTACATGGCATGTACCATAGACTTGCGAGCTTTTTCTACGGTTATAACAACACGATATTGGCGGATAATGTAAGGGTGGAAGTTTAACAATTGGAAGTGAAATGGAATATGGTTCCTTAATGAATGCTAGTTCAATCTTACACTAATTATTATGTAACACACTTACTTGAGATTGCTCACTGTACTCCACCTGTGCAATATCATCTCCTATTAAGAACTAAGGTATGGCCCAAATGTTGTAAATGCCTCTTTTTAAAAGTGCTTAGATACTCCATCTTCCAGACACCTTTGTGTGCCCTAAACCATGGCCTTAATAAATGAACCCCATTTAAGCTGCTTGAACCAACTATACAGTATAGCTGAATTCAGTCATCCATCAGTCAGTCAATATGTTAATGCAAACTACATCCAGTATAGGCCTAACCACCTGTTTTTGTGGAGTTTTTCCACCCCAAACAGCAATTGATTAATATGAGAACTATTTCATGTCAGAAATCATGCTAGAATGCATCTTCCAGGCCATTCTAGGATCCTCTGCCTCCAGGGCCAAGGCGGTCCCTTGGACCCCGGCCATTACAGCTGCGCTGTGGTGATGGTAACCTGCCACTACTTTTTTAATGGTAGCCTCCTACTCCAAAAAAATAAGGAAAACCCTGAGAGTGGAGGCTGTTTGCAGCAAAGGGGGGGGGGACCAACTCCATTTTTTATGCTTTTGATTAATGCAGATGTTGGACGAGCAGGGTGTCCACATACTTTGGCCATTAGGTGTGTGTAATATACACCACCGGTCAAGTTTAAGAAACCCCATGTTTCTTCGTTTTTACTGAAATTAAGAGTTTAATATTTCAATGTACTCGAATTAAAGCAATAGAACAAATAAACAATTGCAGATAAAAAAGAATCATGGAAAGTCTTTGTTGACAAAATTTAATTCTAAATTTTGACACATCAAAAGTAGCCAACCTTTTGCAGATATAACAGCTGAACATACTCGTGGCATTCTTTTTCCAATGGAAATCAAATATGTTTGGAAAGTTCTTTCCCAACACCTGCTGCGAAGTCCCACAAATGTGTTACTCTTGTACAGTAGTTGCTTTTGCTTTCACCCTCTGTCCAGTTCATTCCCAACCAGCTCAATGGGGTATAAGTCTGGAGGACTTTGCTGGCCCATTTCCTGATTTGAGCCTTTACCGCTTGTTCTTTCTTATTCCAACGGTAGTTCTGATATACCCTGGAGGTATGTTTTGGGTTGATATTCTTGCTGTAGGAATGAACCCCTGACAACTAGGCTGTAGACCGAGGTATTGCATGGCACTGCAAAAATGCTGTGCTAGCCCTTTTGGTTCAGGTGCCAGTCACTCTGTGGCAAGTTGCCGACTTTGGATCCAGAAAAAGAAGCCCCAATCATCACGCTTCCTTCCTCCATGTTTGACAGTTTGGTGTCACACACTGAAGGAACCATCCTTTTCGCCGACTGACGGCATACAAAAACCTGCGTGATGAACCGAAGATTTTCAAATTTTTGATTCATCGTCCATAAGACCTTCTTCCAGTTTTCAGTAAAGTAGTCCACTGGCGGTGCTTCACGGCCCAGGCAGACTCTTTTTTTATTTTGCCATCTGTAGCAATGGCTTTTCTTATTGCACTCAACTGTCAAACCTGCAGCTTGAAGTCTTCTCTTTCACAGTTGAAACTGACTTCCTTACTTTCGACCAGTGTTAAGTGTGCTTGAAGCTGCTGTCCTGTCAGCCACCTATCACGCAGCTGTTGACTCAGAAACTTGTCTTCTGATGTGTTGTGCTTTTGGGTCTGCCAGGACCTCTTCCTTGTCAGAGTTTCCTCCAGCTTCCAAGTGCCTTTTGATGGTGAAGGAAACTGTACTTCACTGACACCCTTGGCTTGCTTTTGCATTTCTTCCAAAGGAAAGACCTACACTTTTAAGGCGTCTATAATGCTCTGGTCTTCATTTGCTTAATGTCTTTTTCTTGCCATTATGATAGCAAGTTACACTAACTTCTTGCAGTGCAATATTTTCCAAATATTCCTAAAGAGGGTGTAGCAACACAGGTCTGTTCCAACACTGCTTTTTATACATACAGAGGGTTTGTTACTAATCGACCAAAAGTTGGTACACTGTAGGAAATTGTTTGCATCAACTTTGCAAGGCTTAATTTATTCATTGCTGCAGTTGCTAACCATTACTTGTTCCTTGAAAAGGCGGCCTTTTTTTAACAACTCTGAAATTTACATTATTTTTCAGTTTTTTGTAACCTAAACTTCTTTTTTTTCAACCTCTGGCAGTTTACCACTTAGCTTATGTACCATTTCAGGTTATTCACTGGACTGAAACTGCTTAATTTCAGTAAAAACTGAAAAATTGGGTGTTCTAAAACTTTTGACCGGGTAGTGTATATATATAATATATATACATAACATACTACACACACACACAAGCAAAGTACTGTCTTCGACGGGTAATTCCATAAATGGAAAAGCATATGTCGGTTTACTCACAGATCTGTGGAGTCAATTTTGTACGGAACGGGTCTCTTCGGTCGTTCTACTGCCAGCACATTTTAAAAACACGTTCCTTGTTTTCTTGTCTGAGGGCATGGACATGGCAGCTTTGATCTTGATCCAACTCGTTGATGCCGCAAACATACAACATTTCCGTGTGAGAAAACAGGCAAACGCAGATCTATATCGATTTATGTGAACGTTGTTCCCTGTGCTTTGTTATTGTCTGACAAAGCAAGGTTCGTAAGAGAAATTGTAATCTACGGACTGGAATGGCAGGTCCACTGTCGGATGTATATAGTGGTATCTTGGAATGAATGCATGTTTTCCTTGCTGCCGCCGTCCATTAATCAGGATTACTTCCAATCACATTTGGGCTCATTCGGTAGACTGATACAGGCAGGTGCCATTCATGATTATTTGGTGGATCCAATGAACGTAGAACAATACTGGGCAGCCCACTTTCAGCTTAAGTTTGTTGTGGTGGTATCCCTGATATTTCAATGGGAATTCAGAGAAATTCAACGGGAAAAGTGCACCGCTTCTCCGGAGTGAGTGTCGTGTTGATTGCATTTATAATTATCTTGACTATCTCCTGGGTAAGCGGTCAATGACAGTAGGAGTTGACAGCATCCACCGTTTCATTTAGAGGTGCGAGTAAAATTCCTCCACTCGTTCTTCCACAACCAGTTGTCTTTGGAGCACGTCCTGTTAATGCGACTATGGTTTCCTCGATTAATTTGGATGGATTTCGTTGCGCTGGTGGATGCCTCCTGGTAAAGTGATGGCGTCGGTTATTTTCAAACAGGGTAGTTACCGTCTCCAATAGTTCATGAGGAGGTCGGCGTAATTAGCAGCGGTGGGGTCGTTTGTAAGCTGTGCTCATATTGTTGCATGCAGTTCGGTACATTGTTAACGTATGTGCCATAACGGCGATCGCTTTCAAAGCGTCGCATCGACTATGTTTGCACTGTTCTTTGCTCCAAACGGGGTTAGTATTTGGCAGAAGTTCTCACAGAACATATACCGGGATGCCACCAAATGGTTTTGAATTCCACAAATATCCTTGAAGGGTCCTATGATCGCTTCATTACACGGTCTGTGTGTCATCGAGCTCGTCCACAATAATTGCTTTGGCTTCGTTCATCACTCTAGCGTTGCCGTCCCTTTTTTCATCGAGCAGGTTGGTTTGTAGTTTGTGACATATCAGGGGTACTTTGAAGGCCGGAAATGCAGGTATAGTTTCTGTTAGTCCCCGTTCCTTTTGCCCCACATTCCCCTTGTTAATAAAGTTGCAGGCTATACCACTCACTGCTGTGCAACAGCGATATGGCATTCGATCTGATCTTTGCGAGATTTAAATTCAAGAGGAACGTTTTACCTGTCCCTCCAGGAGCTCAACAAAGGTGATACCGCAGCGCTGTGTGTTTTTTTTTTACTTTGTCGAGAAAATAGTGCATATATTTTTTTCTCTGATTTGCCGTCAGTGATCTCGTTGGTTGTTAACCTCCGCCATCGAAGATTACCGTTTTCACCCCTTTGTTTTGTTTGTTTGTGAACAGTTAAACGAAAAACTCCTTTGACGGATTTCGATGGAAACTTGGTGGGGGGTTAGGTATGGTCCAGATCATGCCATTTAAATTTGGAACTTTGGTCCCCCCCCGCCCCCCCCAAAAAAAAAAGAGAATTTTTTTTTGCATTTCTACATGTTTTAAGTGATTTCCAACCCCCCCCCAAAACAAAAAAAATTGTTACCCCCCCCCCCAAAAAAAAATAGAGGGAAAATTTTTTTTGGATTTTCTACATGTTTTAAGTGGATTTCCAACCCCCCCCACCCCCCCCCCCAAAAAAAAAATTGTTAGAGAAAAAATTTTTTTGCAACAAAGAACTATAAACTGTCACACTGTTGACGGTCTTATTTAATGAATAAGATATTAAGGTTCACTTGGAGTGACCAGTGTAATTGGCGGCCGGAGGTTTTGCCACTCTACGAGTGCTCCCCTCTATGTTGAATGTACTGGTTTTGTTCACATACGAGTACTCCTGTGCGTGTGTTTTTTGCGGCCTTTGTACGGTCATGACAGGAAGGTTGTAGTTATCCGAGTTGGATCTCCTTGTGCCAGAGGATGTGGTCTTCTATTTCCATCAAGCAAAGATTGTACATTTCCCCTGCGCAGTGTCGTCAACATTACGCTTGGTGGCCGATGCGAAAAATTCCTTCTGCTACGCGCTTTATGATCATTCAGAGTGCGAGTGGTGTTACTTGGTTCACAAAAAATCAACAGGACAATGATGAATTTCCTGAAGAGTTGTGGGCTCTGTTCAATTAGTTGCCTCTCGCAAGGTTTTATGTAATGGTTGTCATCCTCTTGCAAGGTCCCTTCGCCAGACATGCCTCTCGAAAAAGTTGGGTGGATTACACCTTCATGACTCCCTGAGATCTTCGAACGATGTCAGACCCATGTTCCTGGTGAAGCAGCATGCTAAAAAATTAGCACTCTGTTTTGGATGACCGTTGGAAACTCTACGATAGCAGGGCTTTCTGAATAACCAGGGAATTGTGGTTCTGGAGTACCCCTCTTGTGTCAATTCCACTTTTTTGTTGCAGAATCCCGTGTGTAATACTCTGGAACTTCGTGATAAGTGAGTTCAACGAAACTCATCCGTACGGCAAATGTGAAGATTCTGTCAGAGTTGTCTTGTGGTCCCGCTCTGGCGCGGGCATCATCTCCTTT
>CM068966.1:12110399-12122435 GCA_035128595.1 Eptatretus atami | reverse complement strand
ACCACGGCAGACAGTCACACACAGCCACCCATTAACAGTTTAAAACACCCTTCTTGCAGATGCAAGTTGTTACAGCCAAAGTCATACTTCGTCACAATATTCTCAATACTCCTGGTCTCCACCTCAATATTTCCCCAACTTCATTAGTCGGCATCATCGTCCTCTTCCTCAGATTCATCTTCTTCTGCAGTCTCGAGCCATGTTAGCCACTGGTTCACCTGACAAGTTGAGAAGCAAATAATCAGTCAATTTAAACAAATAAGAGGTCAAAACTACTAAACTAAAAAATAGAATTTACGTTGATGAATCTGCCTCCACCCGTGTCAGATGTCAACCCACCTGTTACATTTGATTTTAATAAAGGTTCACTGAAAATTCAGGAAACTTTGCACTTATACTTGCTATTTGTCTATTAGGACAGCATAGTGATAATATATGTGAACCAGCTGATTAATATAAATGAATACTTAGCAACATTTGACCTTTTGAATCCAAAATTGAACCAGTTCATCTTTGTATTATAGTCGGTACTTGTGCCAAGTTTGGTTGAAATCCCTTCGGTAATTCACAGGCAAGCCTGGCGTTGGCTTAGCGGTTAGGGTGGCTGACTTGGGATACTAGGGCTCTGAGTTCGAGCCCTGTTGGCTGCTGAATTAATACCAGGTGGGTTGACTCAGCCTGCCATCCTTCCGAGGTCGGCAAAATGAGTACCAGTGTACTGGTAATAGGAAAACTGCATCAGCGGCATCGCCGCGTCCCCAACCAATGATGCAACCAGCAGCTAGAAGACTGCACTCACAAGAGAGAGTAATCACAAGTTATTGTGGTACCACAAAAAAAAGCACCAACCTGTGAACGGACAGACAACCTGGAAAACACCTCCGGCCGAGGAGTCAAAAATATTTCATAAAAATAACAAACAAAAAAAAACAAACAAACCTGGAAAAAGCTTTTCCCTTTCCTGGGAACTCTTGAGCAAGATCTTCTTTCCAAGCAAGGAAGGCCTCTTCCTCAACAACTTCAAGGTCATACAGAGCAATGAACCAGCGTATGCAACATACCTGTGTCCACAACACAACCACAGAAATCACGAAGGATGGGTTCGTCGCTTATAAAAGCAAAATAAAACCTCGAGAGATTCACAACAACATGTTACCACGCAGTGTTGAAGTATATTACTTAAATTTAAATAAGATAATGTTTACAAGATCGTTAAAAATAAATCCAGAAGTTAGCTCTCTTGAAGCAGTGTTATACACCACCCGATGTCACACGTCCAAGTTCTGCTAAACTGGAGGTTTTTTGAAATGTAAAGAAGCAGATTGTGTTTTACAGTGTTCAAGTACATAATTAAATTCAAATAAAATAAAGATTGTAAAAGTTTGTATGAATAAATTCATTCCAGAATGTACCATTTTATTGCCGTTAATGCAGTGTCAATTACACCACCCGATCTTAACACGCTACATTAGTTCTTCATGCCTGTTGTTTGTGTCCTTTAAAAACTAAGTTTCCTGTTTGGAATGATTTTTAATTTCGTTTGACTGCCAGACAGGAAAACAGTTAATAAAAATAAAAATTGCGCATGCGTGATGCGGGACGACAAAGTACAGTACCATGGACCCCGACATTCACGGACCTCACTATTAAGCGGTTTATAAACTGTGACCTGTTTCTACATTCACGTGTTGGTAGGTGTTTATTATTGAAACACTCAGGACTGGTCTGCTATACCCACCACCACCGATAATTCAGCTTGGGCATTCTGCCACAGAAACCTGCTCTGATGCACATATTCATCCATCCTCCCACTCTTGGTACTCTAAATTCTGTGGTGAGGCTGTTGCTTGAAAACAACTTCCATTCTTCTCCCGGAAGGCAAATCCGACTGAAGGCAACCTCAGATCATTCACAAAGCCCGCAACAAGTGTGTCTCTCCTCTCAGGAGAGACGGAAAACATCTGCCCAACCTCAAGAATGAGCTTTCAAACTAGTCTCGTCTCCCTCTAAAATCCGGTGGCACCTTTTTAAGTCCTTCTCTGGTGCATGCTCCCCCCCATCCCTTCCCTCTCTTCAAATGGCAGCGCATCCAACTCCGCTCGTGAGAAGGCTGAATGCCTCAATTCTGTGTTTGCTTCCAAATATTGTGTCACGTCTGTCTCCGTCCCTCTGTACACACCTTTCCCAGTCGTACCCAACTGCTCCTGAATTATGTATTTTGCACCTGAAAAGGGGGAACGTTTATGGCAACCCTTGACGCTGACTGCAACTGGACCGGACAGAATCAGCTCATGTGTCCAAAAAACCTGCTCTTGCTGCTCTTGCGCTTACTTTCTCTGCCATTTACCATAGGTCATCTTCCTCCTGCTTGAAAATCAGCCAACATAACAGCATTACATAAAAAGGTGCAAAAATGGATCCCTGAAACACAGCCCAATCAGCTTACTTCCAATCACCAACAAGGTCTTGGAATCCATCATCACAGTTGACATAAAATAATTCCTTTTCTCCAACAGCCTCATCTCAAGATCAAATCAGATTCAGACCTGGTCATTCGACCTTCGACATGCTGCTTCTACTCTCCTAATGTGGACGGAGGCCCTCAAATCAGACGTGAGATCAGGGATATCTCGAGCTGATGACGATCTGGCATCCTGCCTTGCTCTCCAAACTGTCTGCCTATGGAATCCAGGCCAACTCCACTCTTGGATTACCGATTTCCTCCCTCTCGTAGCCAACATGTGGCTCTCATTGGAACCCTTTCATCTCTCCGTCAAGGCTGGAGTACCCCAAGCAGTGTTCTAGCCTCATCTTTATCCTAATCTACAGCAATGATCACTCCGAATGTCTGGAAAATCTTCTTTTAGCTCTTTGCCGTGATATATCTCTTTATTCTGACAGACAGGCAGCAGCCTCTTCTCTCTCTCCTCAGACCTCAGACAAAAATCACAAACTGGTCAAGCACTTGCAATATGTCTTTCAACCCTGAGAACAATCTGCGTCTGTTTCTCTCTATCCGCCCCCGCCCCCCACCCCGAAAGGACCGTTCCGCAAACCCTCCCAATCTACTTTCTCACCAACCCTCTCAAAAGGTTCAGTCACGAAAACTCTTGGGACCCACTCTCAGCCATGATCCCTCTTGGACAAGCGCTACATTCCCAAGTTAGGCTCCAAAGCCAGATGCCGACTGGGCATCCTCCATGTGGTGCCATTTGAAGTGAGGAAAGGGGAGTACACACCAGAGACAGACTTAACAAGGCACCACCAGGTTGTAGAGGGAGGGACAAGTTTGAAAGCTCATTCTTGAGATTGGACAGATGTTTTCTGGCTCTCCTGAAAAGACGCACACACTTTGTGTGGGCTTTGTGGAATTATCTGAGGTTGCCTTCAGTCGGATTTGCCTTCCAGGGAGAACGCAAGTGGTTTAAAGCAACTGTCTCACTCACCACAGCATTCAGAGTAGGAAGAGCAGGACCATTGGTAAGATAATTGAAGAAGCGGTGGATCAATCTGTGTATACGAGAGAGGTTTCTGTGGAAGAATTCCCAGGCTGAATATCAGCGGCGGTGGATATAGGAGACCAGTTATGAAGTGTATATCTAATATATAAAGCTTTCTAAAAACTGATATTAATGATCGGTGCCTTTTGGTGACGTAGAAAGCTGAAATTATGTGCAGACGGACACTGAAGCCGATACACCAGGAAATAAAAATAAAATAATAATCACAGAACCGTTGGAAAGCATCCGTAAATGAAAATATAAAAAAAAATCAAATGCAGGTGAGCAACCTCAGAATGGGGAAGCATGTTCATATGTATGTATGTATTATGTATGTATGTATGTATGGATGGATGTATGATAATAAAAACACCTATCCCCCTTTTCTCATTGAAACAATGCCCTGACATTCACGCATTTTCAGGAATGTATCCCCGTGAATGTCGAGATCTTACAGTCTGTAAAATGGAGGCTTGTTTTCTGATTAGGGTTCAAAATATAACATCAATTTAAATAAGTTGTTTCCTCCATCAAGAGCATTTTCAAACAGATGGACGGACAGATGGAATGAACCAATTGCTTCACCCTGCTTTTCGCTTTGCGTGCATGGGGTAATTAGAGGAAGGGACATCAAACAGGAAAAATGCCGTTCCAAACTTGACCAACCCTGGTTGTATACGAGTGACAAGGTGGGAAGTTCAACTCAGAATCAGAGTTTATCATGATGCCTTGGATAATATTTAAATAATAAAATCAATTAAAATTAAAAAAACAAAGACACAGCATTGACATACTTGCATTCAAGAAAGGGAACAACATTAAGCAAAGTGGAGCCCAGGTCAAACCTCAAACAAAAGTTGAATGCCGTCGTCTATTCAAAGCAGTGAGTTTTAGTTTTTCAACACACATTTGAATGTTTGGCCAAATGACGTTTGCTCTTGGATAACATGCATAACTAGAAGGGCACTCGGTAGAGCGCATACCTCTGCCACAGAATATATCAGGCCCATGACATTTTTAAAATATCTGCTATACAGTCCAATTTCGTTTTTCACCCTATCTCAATGGTGAAGAATCACTTAAAAATTAAATAACTCTCGTATCCAGATCCGGATTCGGATCTTCACCAAAATCGAATCAATTCTTCATCACACACACAACATTTCCACCAAGTTTCGACCGAATCCGTCCACAACTTTGAGATATCGTGCTAGATATAGTTTTTGGCACGATCTCTCAATGGTGAAGAATCACTTCAAAAAAATTTTTTTTCTAGTAGTCGGATCCAGATCCAGATCTTCACCAAATCTAATCAGTTTGTCCATGTCACACACCCAACCTGTCCGCAAAATTCCATCTGGATTTGTCCACAACTTTTGGGATATCATGCACACAAAGACAAACAAACAAACAGACAGAAACAACCTCTTTCACCTTCAGTGGTGGAGGTAATAATTGAATAACACCTTAGGAAATATAACACAAGGCCGATGACATTAAATAACTCAAATATGTAATTATTGTTAAAATCATCCAGAAGAAATGAAATATGGAAGGAAAGCACAACGATGCATGAAGGTGCATCAATAAAATAATCGGGAGCATTTTAGAGCCTTCCAAAGCTCAGCAGCAAGAGTTCCATTTCCAGATATGATGTGCAATCAGTTACAGTAGTCTAAAGTAGAATTTTGGTTCAAATCCAGCGGAAGGCAGGAAGATTATGGATGTGGATTATAGGCTACTGTAATCCAAGCTGCTACTCAGAATTACCAAGTTCCTAAACCGTCAGTTAATAACCCTATTGGTTCATCAATGATGTTCAGGGAAAGGATAGTCTGCTTTCCCCATTTCTTTATGTCTTGAAGGGCACCACAATGTTACAGAATGAAAGGAAGTTCTACCAAATAATACCATTCTAGTTTGGTGTGTCAATGCATGGACAACAGCATCAAGCTAGCAATCCCAACTGATATTCTTAACAAGAAGAGGTCCAACGGTAAGTATTCTGGCAAACAGCAACTGCAAATCAAAATATTTGGCCATTTACGTGAATATTGAAATGCACAAAGAAAACTATACAAAAGACAAATAGACCAATCGAGTTACTTTGTACATACATGGACATAAAATTAAAAAATATATACTCAGAACATTTACTCTGCATCTCCATAACGATCAACCGCATTTTCTCACCCTTGGGGAAGCAATGTTGGTGGCAGTGAACCTGTAATGCATACAGGGCAGAGAGCTGAAGGGGAACACGTCCGTGGAGGAAACGACACAGGACTGGCTGGAAGGAATCGAGGAGCTGCTTTTCTCTTTCCATGACATCACGGTTGGGAGCTACCGTGGGGTCCAACCCATCAGCCAGACTTGTTTCCCCAGTGATGAAATGTAACAGGCTTTAGGTTGGGAGGTAGTAAGGGAAATAAATAAATATAATAAATAGACATAATTGGATGTTATGACGTCGACCGATATACCTCCACCCACAGTATTACATCATTATACATACTTTTACCACGTTTGAGTTAAACACCGTCAGCTGTTCTCAAGTATCACATTTTTACCTGATATGACCTCTGACCTTTTACCTCTGATCCAATCTAATCAGTTTAACTCTACATCATTATACATACTTGTACCATGTTTGACTTGGATCCCTTCAGCCATTCTTAAGTTATCGTGGCAATGAAAACCATCACGGACGGACAGGCAACCAAAAACTGTCGCAGAGGCATGAAAATCTATGCAAACTTTAAAGTTGTTGATAACAGGAATGAACTAGAACAGCATTGGGTAGAGCACATACCTCCCTCAGGCTGAACAGTTTATGTTTTGTATCCCACTGATAGACCGGATCTAGATCCAGACCTGAACTAGAATCCAATTGGCTTGCTCTATCACTTAACAAACTCATCCACCTAGTTTTGTCATAACTAGTCTCCAACTTTTTTAAAATATCGTACTTTATATCGTTTTGGACCCATCTCTCAATGGTGAGAATCACTTAAAAATTCTAGTATATGGGTCTGGATCTTTACCAAAATCTAATGTCATTGTCACACACCCAACTGTCCACAAAATCTGTCCACAAGTTATTGAGATACTATACAAACAGAGACAGACAAACAAACATGGGTGAAAACATAACCTCAATCCACCTTCAGTGTCAAAGGTAAAATTGTCACATGACTGCGCGTTGAGACTGCCCACTGTGTTATACTGATGGCTAAGCTACACCCCCAAGAAAGCATGGATACTGGAAGCGCTGGTAGGTAACAAAACGACAAAGGAAGAAACCAAACAGCAATCACAGGGCTGCAACCAAACCAGCAATTAAAACAGCCAATCAAAACCAATATCCAAGAAACATGATAACCAACAATGCCAGTGAAAAACCAAAGACACAACAACAACAACAGTGCTCAGGATATGTTCCTGGAAGAGAGCCTGAATCAAAAATGTGCTTAAAGGGTCATTATACCATTGTTTATATGAAGATACATTCCGACTTATTTCTTACAAATGAGCGGTATAGGGCCTTATTGCAGATTCGGTAATAGCGCAATAATAATAAAAAAATAGGGGCAATACCCCTGGGCGCTCACCAGTAGTGGCTGGATTTTAAAAAATTAACAAAAAAACACAGGGAACCACTGGAAGGCGTGGATGACCCACAAATATGTAATGGAGAAGAGAAAAAACCTATGGATTTTTAATTGCGTTAACAAGCTTTGGTATATCTCGGGGGGTGAGGTTGTGTCAAGTTTCATCGGAAATGCATGTGTAGTTTCTGAGAAGAAAGCAAATACCTATTTTGGGGGGAAACCCCCCGTAGACTCCCTTTGGGCCCGATTTTTTTTTTTAATGCCATGAACAAACTTTGGAATAAACCGGTGATGAAGGTTTGGTCAAGTTTCATCGAAATCATATATGTAGTTTCAGAGAATAAGTTGCAAATGTTTGTGGATGGACGGACGGACCATCCCATAAACTCTCCGGAACTACGTTCCAGGTGAGATAATACAGATGGTAAACGTATTGATCTATAAATACTGTAATACAGATGGTAAACAACAGCTCGTGGAATTAAAGGGTTGCCTGTGTCATTGGCCCGCGTAGCATCGCCACCGATACGGATGCTGTGCAAGCTACTGTGGCACTTAAACCTATCGAACCAAACTTAACTGGCTCGCCATTTCTCTGACAAATATCTCCTTGAACAAGCCAACTTTGTTTTAGTTTACGAAGTGGTGGACTGGGGAGAAGCTTTTATCTTGTCTGCATTGTTCTAATAGTTGACGAAGCCAAGTCGAACACATGACCCACTTCCACCTGATTGGCTCAGAGCGTGTGCATACAAACAATAGCAGCGAGTGTTGTGCGTAATGGATTTTTTTTTTTAAATAAAAAACAATATAACATATATATACACATATATATATATATATACACACACACATACACACTCCAGGACAAAGAGCTCGATAACGAATCAGCATTCTACGGGTTAGCACTAAGGCACTGTAGTAATATGAAAAAGTTTGGGTTACTCCAATGATATTCATACTTCAGGGTAAATTCAAAAATATCAGTAATAACAGTCATACGTGTTTTATATTGTAAATTAAGAGCCTTCATAAATGCACCTGAAAAAACTGCTCAAGGAAATAACAAGAACAGTCATTTTATAGTATCAGTCAATACATTGTGTCTCCGCCCTTTGCCTTTTTGAGTACCATCACTTTTACCCAGCTTCCTACATACGAATGAAGCACTCTCACAGGAGTGTTGTGCCAAAATATCCTTAGTACATTCCACAGTTCTGTAAAGTTAGTTGGGTTCCTCTTTTTACCTCCACCTTCACTTTTGGTGGTGGTTAGTTTTCCCCCCCACCACCATCTGTTTGTCTGTCTGTGTGCAGAAATCTGGATACGAGGATTGTTTAATTTTAAGTGATTTCTTCACCATTGAGAGATAGGACCAAAAACGATATATAGCAAGATATTAAAAAAATGTATTGGGCCAATATGTTCTCATGGATCAGGCATTATGTGGGGAGGTATGTGCTCTACCAAGTGCCCTTCTAGTTATTCTCTTTCTCTGTAATCCCATACGGCCTCGATGGGACTCCTGTCCGGACTCTGGGGTGGTCATTCGAACACTTGGAGCACACCTGCTGTATGCAACCTTGTTCTCCAAATATTATTTTACGACATGGGAAGTGTGTTTTGGATCATTATCTTGTTGGAAAAGGAATCCTCTTCTGATTAAATGATTTCCATGAGGAACTGCATGGTGCTGCAGTATCTGCTCGTACTTCTTTTGTTAGCATCCCATTGATTTTTAGTTTTCCTTCACCAAAAGTTGAGATGTAACCCGAGTCACAGACCCTCCCCCATGTTTAACAGTTGGCTGCAAACATTGCTCATTGTATCGTTCTCCAGGTCTTCGGTGTACGAACTGGATCTTAGATCCAAAAAGTTAAAGTTTCGATTAATCAGACCAGAGTACCCTATTCCACTGTTCCGTCATCCAATCTTGGCGTTGCCTTGCAAATGTCAGTCTTTTCACTTTATTCGGGTGGTCTCAGCATTGTTCTTAACTGCAACTCTGCCATGAAAACTTGCTGAAATCAGCCTCCTGCATGCAGTGCTGGAGAAGATGTTAATGTTCAGGCCTGCTCTCATTTAATTTGTCAGCTGCTGCATTGATTTTATTGTCACAAAGCTGAGCAACTTAAAGTGCTTATCTTGTCTTGAGGATGTTATTTATGGGTCTTGACGATTTATTGTCTTGTACCAAGCCAGTTATTTTAGGTGCTGCAAAGTGTGCCTCACACCATTGTATGAGATTTCAGCATTTCTGCAATATTCTTCGTAGTGTGCCCTTCTCGTAGAGTTTGGATCTTCACACGCTGTTCTGTTGAAAGTTGTTTATTTGGTGCCATTCTGAACCCACTCAGACTTTTGAGCAAGGGACAAGCTGATGAAAACAAATTTCACATATTCACATACTAATTTGCCAATTTTGTCGTTTCGTGCAATTCGCATCAATAAAACTTTTATTAAATAGACTTTCACAGAAATTTGAATTATCTATCTATTAGGGCACCCTTATATTTCACCACTGGGTTAGTTTCACTTTTGTGGTGCATTTACCCATTAAACAAGCGTTTGTACAGTATATATATATATACATATACATAGATATATAATTTATGGCTGCACACACGCACACACACCTGAATTCCAACCTTATCGTTATCCTAAATCAGATTCAGTGGCATTTACACTTAACCTAAGCTGAATACAGCAGACTTTACTAAACAAATCCAACACTTGAGAGCAATTTTTAGGGCCAGAGGGGTACATGAATACTGCAAGACTGGTACTAGCTGGTATGGATTGGTGATAGTGATTGTATGAGGGTCTCATCAAAAGGTGAAAGCGCTGTCATGTTTGGTTATTACTCATCAGACAACTGTCTTCATCTTCCCCACCCATAAAATTTCATTTTTTTTAAACAGTATTTAATAAAGTGTTTTGGCAATTATATTGTAACTTACTTGGTCTCCCAATGGGCAAGATGAGCCTGCTGAAGACGAATCCCCAACATGCTGAGCGAGGCGTAACTAAATACGAGACTAATTCACTGTGTGCAGTGGCAGTATTAATTTAGTTGTGTGGCAGTTTAGCATGCATGTACAATTCTACTGGGAATTTGATTACACTGAAAGATGATCCCTTGGCTCAACATACACAGAAATACACAAGCACCAGGTTTAATAAATAATTGGATGGGGCAAAGTAATAGAACGTGAATAAAAATGTTACATGGTGTTGTGGGAATGTGATGGGGTTAAAAGTAACATAGCATTTTTTTTTATTATTAAATGTTCAGGATAAAGTGAACGATATTCGCTTTGTTTAAAGATTACACGCATGGGGATATGTCCAAACAGAAGTTAAGCCTCACTCTTCCATTCTGTATAATCTTCCACACTAATCCTTTCAATCAACCCCTTCGTAATCTTGTCGAAATGTGCTTTAATCTCTTCAGCGGTATGTGATTCCCAGTGCAGGAAACCAGAAGCTATGAGCCGAAACCATAAGTGCTAGCCGAACGGTGAAAAGGCTGCACAACAAACTGAGAGCTCCATGGGGGAGGGGGTGGGTTAGAAGCAGACAATGCCCAATAGAAGCATATATATTATCACTGTTTATTATGCAGGGCCACATCTTTAAGTTATAAACTCCAAACTGGGGTGCAAATACACACTTTGTGTTGGGGGTTAACATAGACTATGTCCTGCGGCCTCATGTGGGAGAGTGGGGGGGGGGGGGGGGGGGCGTAAATTCTGCATGAATGCCTTCCGTGTAGTGCCACCTGGCTGGGTGTTGGCAGAAGGTATTAGAATTTCCAAATTTTCTTTTGGCTACAAAGTGTTATTCACATTTCTCTTCCATACATTACAAATAAATTCATTTTTTTTATATCAATATTTATATATTATATATATTATTATATTATTTATTATTTATATATTTGGATTTCAGAATCCGATCCGACGAATGCATACAAACATCCAGTCCTCAGATAGTTATTTCCCTCAATGCATGTCCAGGATAGACTATTCCCCACATCTGGTGGGATTCTAATGTGAGTGCGTTGAGAAGGGTAAAGAATAGAGTCCCTCTCTTATGGAAAGCTCCTTTTTCTCTTACGACAGTCACATCATGCACGGGGATAGCCATTAGCCCAACGGAGGCCTCAGCTTTTCACAGTCACCAGCCTTTTTCAATAGACGTTGACACCAGCTTCTTTAATCGACGCTGACACCCGCCTTTTCCATCGACGTTGACACCCGTGTTTCACCGACGCTGACACCCGCCTTTTTCCATCGACGTTTGCCCCCGTTCAGCAGCTCTATGGACGCTAACTGGCTCTTTTTCATATCGGGGACACTGACATGTGGAGTAATTGTTGTTGACATTACTTCCCGTTTCACTCGGTAATTCTGCAAATGGCTTCTTTCTTGCCGTTCGTCCCGCACCACAGGCATGGCGTCGTAGGCCAGGAATGGTCCAAGTCTCTCTCTATCGAATGCAGCTGTGGCTGCTGGTTGGACTCATTGGTTGGGACGCGGCTATGCTGCTGATGCAGTGTCTCCCCTTACCAGTTACACTGCGTGCTCATTTTCGACCTCAGAAGATGACAGGCTGAGTCAACCTCCTCGTGTTTTAATTCAGTGGAAACGGGCTTGAACTCAGGACCCTAAGCCGCCACCCTAACCACAAGCCAACACCAGCCTATGGTGACAGTAGTCCCAAGTGTTGGCCAGAAAGACGTGCTTGTGAGGTGCACGCAATACAAATGTTTTTCTGCTCATTTTCTGTTTTCTCACCAGACCATCTGAATGAATATTCCAATTGATGCCACTCTGGCACCCTTGAGCATTTTTGTAGAAACCCATGAATATGCAAATTAGCGGTGGCCATTGTCGAAATTACTATTTTTCTTAATATATCCA
>CM068966.1:12083256-12093865 GCA_035128595.1 Eptatretus atami | reverse complement strand
TAACCAAACCAAAGAGTGGAGATGTAATCAGCCTTGGTATTTAAATGGAAAACAAAGAATGTCAGAAATATCAAATAAGTCTTATTGAAGAAATAACTGGGGTAAAAGTAGATAAAACAAATAAGCGGATAAATTTAATTACAAATAAGTTGGAGGATGTAAATAAAAAAATTAATATCCTTGAATGGACTGAAAACTTTTATGGTTATCAATTGAACAATGGAAAAACAATTTACTACAATCTCAAAATGATATGTGGCTCAGGAGGTGGTCAAATAAGAACATTAAGAGAAGTTTATCATTTCATTTCTGCTCAACAAAAATACTTAAACCAAGAACTAAGTTCCAAAGTATTCTTTGTGAATATAGTCGATGGTGATGAATGTAATAGGAAAATTAAGTTATTCCCCAAAGTAGAACATGTACAAATATTCGTTGGTTCGCTCTTTTAATGGAATGAAAATATGAAAGGAAAGAAGTGCTTTAATCAGTAAGTCTCAATTTTACATTTGCTTGTATGGGAGGAGGAGGAAATCAGTCTCCTATTTTGGGCTTTTGGGCCTTGAGTCGGTAAGTTTTTCCCTTTTTCCCCATTCATTTGAATGGCTGCCTCAGAAGCCCCATTTATCCTCTACTAATAAGATTGTGTGGAGTTGTTTGGCTCATGGACATGTCGGAGACATCTCGATGTAACCAAGTAGGGAGACTGAGCTTGTGTTACGATTGACCACACAGGGGATGGTGCATTGCTAATTAAGTTGGGATCAAGGATAACTTCCCCAGTATGTAATTGCCCCCCTGCGACTTTTCCCTACGTTTTTATCACCAAAACTACAATAACACACAAGGAAATCGTGCCGAGGGGGCAGAGGCCCCGCCTTCCCAGGTTTCGTGTGAGCAGGCCACGCCAGAGGCAGAGGCTTGATTGGCGTGACATGAGAGGCATAGAGGAAAGGGGTAGTTGCAGAGTGATAATGAAGGAATGCACACTGTCGAGAAGACGTTGGTCAGAGAATCTCGCTTTTGCTCTCGGCACGACAAAGGCTGTACAATTCTCGTGTTCGTACTGTGTGAACTGGCTCGCGTGCTGAGCAGGACGTTGGCCGTTGATGGTTCGGCTGAACCGTGAAGTGTGTACGCAACTGAGGAGGGAACGAGAGCGTGCCTCGTGGCCTGATCACAGGGACTAAAGAAATCGTCTCGTCGGGTGGGCCAGCGTTGTGTTCCGAGCGGGTGCAAGAGAGGAACGGTCAGGATATTCGCTTGTGAAATGAAGCTGCATGGTGGCCTCTGAGCCTTGGTGTTAATTACCGCTCACAAATTGCCTGACGTACGTTCTTCCCATGGCGAGAAGGCGGCTTGGCACCATTTTGTTGGGCGCGTCTATGAAGCGCCTCAATTCAAAGCTCCCTCAAGACCATCTCTGGCACACAGCTAAGTGCCGGGACAAAGGAGGGATTTTTCTTTGGTTCATTTTACGCTCGTCTATGTTTAAGTCTGCATGGAGGCACCTCAGTTAGATTTAGTTTACCTCACGTTTTCCTTTTATCATAACAATTTGAATTATTGTCATTGTCCATATTTGATTATTGTTATTAAATTATTCAGTTAATTAAATTTGCTTGTGTCTGTGTATTTGTGCCATTCTGGTGCAGCACTTAACCGTTTTCCCACACGCGCACATTAATCTCCAAGAGTCTTGGCTGTAGGCCTCCAAGGGAGAAGTTTGGCCATCCATTCAGGTCGGCGTTAAACCCCCTGGACATGACACACATTATATTGTTACGGCTGTGGAAATTCGCATTACACCATTCAGGTCCCGTAGGTGACATATCTCTAAGTACATGTGTAGTTAGCCCCAAACCCGTTGTTTAGAGGGAATTAATGTGATTCATTCGGGCTGCGACGCTTTGAGTCAGTCGTTCTTCTTTTTCTATTTTTTATTTCAAACAAAAACCAACAAGGGGCTCGCCTGGTTTTCACGCCATTCTTCTCCGCGCTTGGTGGGAGGGAGAAGCGGGGTGGGGCAGCTGGCGCCCGATTGGTGGATGCGCGGTGTGACGCGGCCAGGGAGGAGGAACGCCCTCTTCGAGACCTTTCTCGAAGCGCCTCGAAGGGGGGTGGAGCAAAGAACGGGGCGGGGCAACAGGGCGGAGCTCCGGGGTATAAAAGTCGGAGAGGGGCGAAGCAGCTCGGTGGATGTTCTTGCTTCGTGGTTGCTCTCGCTCTCGTCTTCCGGCTCGCTCGTCCTGGTGGCTGGCCTGGTCTTTTGTGGGCAGTTGCAAGACCCGCTGGCGGAAGGAGCGTCCGCCATTCCCCTCTCCCGACTTCGGGCATCCACGTTTCCCCCCTCTATCCGCGCTGGGATAGCGCCGAACACTCCGTCGAGTGGCCAACACGTGCAGGCGCGAGGCACGCAGGAGAGGACTCGCCTACCACGCCAGGGCACGGAGTCGCGGCCAGGCGGGACCACGTCGACGGACGTAGGAGAGGACTCGACGGCCAAAAGGGAAGTCACCATTTCTTTTCGGGTTTTTTTTTTTGTATGGAACTTGTGGGCCCGTGTCTTGTGAAGTAGAACTGTGTAAGTGTTGCCGTGTGTTCGCGTAGTCGGTTGTAGATCTGCATTGTTGTTTTTGTTTTTAATTGCTTTATGTGCATTTTTCATCCTGTATGGCTGTATATGTGTGCTCTCAGTGTGTCGTGTGAATAAAGTGCTTGTGTGAACTTCTTCCCCGTTTCGCTGCGTCCTTCCCTTTGTTGAATCTCCATCTTGCTTCACGTAAAGGGTTCGTAGTGGGCTTGATACGCCCGATAATTAATCGGAACCGTCGAGGCGCACGATAACACCGCTCGGTTATCCCGATAGCACGGAACGTACCGCTTAAGCGGTTCGTGTCCGGAGTCGACCTGCGGCGAGGTACGATCGCCCGGTTTACCATCCGCGGGTACTTAGGTAGGTCGAGTTTGGCGAACAACCCTATCCTACACGGGTGGCCGATTGGCACGATCGTGGTGAGGTCGAAAGGCCCACCCGTACTGGCTCCGGGCGATAGTTCCGGAGGGTCACGACAGAATTGTCCGTCCGGTGGGCGAGCGGCCGCCATTCGAGTCACGTGGTCGTCCGCACGCCGGCGGGCGCGAATTCGCGCAAACAATATATATATGTATATATAACAAGCTGAGTTTGTGTTGTGTCCGAGTCATAAGCACCACTCATTCTACAGGGCACGCCTTCATCTCTCTCCTCCAGCATCACTCCACCCATTAGCCAGGCCAGACCTTTCCATACAGCCACCCAGAAATCGCCACCATCTTTTTCGCTCCACAAAGTTCTGAGGGTTCATAGGCCTCTGGTTTTTGCCTGGCTTTTCAAGGCTTATAAACAAACTGATGGACACGTAATTCACATATGTGAAGTAAATAACCGGCTTGGTCGTGAAATGTCTCCGTCCGTAAGCCGGGGAAATTCCCGAGAGAAATTTATTATGTACACATACATCAACATAAACATAGTACAAACGTTTAGACTACCATCAGGATTTAAAAAGCTGAATATGAAACCCACATCAAGCCTTGAGGGTTTCCAGGAAGTGAGGAGGGGCGACAGAGTAAATTAGGAGGAGGATAAAAGAAGGGTGTGATAAAAAGAAACCTTGACGGTTTCCACCTGACGAGCATTTAACAATATTTACCACATTTAACTAAAGCACCTAAAAGACAACAGAAGCCATAACAAACTGTCATGATCTCTGTACGAATAAACAAGACAAGGGAATCCCATTCACACGACGATGCAATACGTAGAAAAATATTCCTGACCAAATTAACTTTCAAATTCGGCCCAAACACGAAAATGGTAATTTTTTTTTTACAAAGAATGGAATTTTCAAAAACGCAATTTTTAGCATTTCCACCGACGTTTGACATCCTCGCGAAATGCACTCACAACCTTCGTGACGAGTTCTCACCTGTCTCGAAAACCCTTTATCGCCAAACTGGGCTGGCCCTGCAGTCATGTGACTTCCATAACCATTGAAGAGCTGACCGGTGCGGTGTCGTCCCATTGGTGGAGAATAGCGGCTCTGAATCACGCCAGGCCCAGTGCCTAGCTCTCGCCCTGTGAAGAAAGTGAGTGAGAGTGACAGAGACAAGCACCCAGTTATTAATCAGCATCACTTGGCACCTCAAATAATTTATACATACCCAAAGGTCCTCGTATTTCAAGAGCAAAGCTATGCAAGAACAATTTTGTAATTAAAACTTGATCTTTAGCATTTCCATCATTATCATCAAAATTATTCATATGATTATGCAGGCCAATAATTGCCTGAGACATCACCAGCAATATCAGGATAAATCAAAGGTTGAGCTAGATATGCCCATCTGTTCAAGGTTAGACATGGAATGAAAGGTCATAAGTGCATAACTGTGATTAAGATTAAAGAAATAAACCATTCAGAAATATCGACGAAGCAATTCTAAAGTTTGAGTGACAAGACATTTCCATTGAAGATGAAGTTTTGAGATGAACTTGCATGAACAATCAGCAAAATGTACCAAACGGAGTCCTTACCCATCTGACTGAAAACGTCCGAGAGACCTCCCAATGAATATTGCGGGCGACGTGCCATCCCTCCCATCGCACCTCCCCACAGCACAAAAGGGTCATCGGGGAAGAGGTCAGATCGATGATTAGAACTGGAATATGGGGATGGGATGTATACTCCCAGATCCTGATATCAAGAGGGACAGGGGGTGGGGGAGGAAAATAAATAAAAAAATAAATAAAGAGTTAGAACATAAGCAGGATGCAACTTCCAGTGGCTAAATATGTCTCAAGATGGTAATCAATGCAAGAGGCATAAGATGCTCAGGTACGTCAATTTGGCAACTTATCACAACAATGCCTAGTCTCCATTCAAAAGTTCTGAAAGGCTCTGTGCCAGAAACAAAGCCGAGCCAGAAATCAAGGCACATTTCCTAACAGTAATGAAGAAGAAACCCAAGGCAGACGTTTTGTTATCCACACATGCTGCATTGCAGCAACAGTTTGACAATAGAAGAGTTCAGCAGCTTATATTATTGCATCTGCAAGCACTGGTGCACAATCGGCCACAACTAACACTTGCATAATGTATTTGGTTACAGAGTGACATGATATTTTGGAAACCAGAGAGCCTAAATTAGAAAAAGAAAAAAAAAAGGGCTGTTGCAGCATCAAGTACAATATCATGGACACAAGGATGACAGTGGGGTGAGTATTGTCTGTGTGGAGAAGTAAAGCAAATGAATTAGCAAGCACAGAAAGCAACAGATTGGAGCATTCACCTTGACAGCATCTTGACGGATCTGGGAGATGAGTTTCGGCCCATTATCAGAGAATGCCTTGCGGGGCTGCCACGCATTCTCCCGCAGCTCCACCGTATCCTAGCAATAATGATAGTCAATGTTTGGAGAGCAAAAAACATATTAAAAAAATCAGGTTAAACGATCATATTGTGCGGTTACACAAACAAAACTAGCACTTACAGTACAGCAGACTCATTAAAGTAGCCTTCAGGAAACATTTTGACTAATTTTTAAAACCAAAAACCAAAAAGTGGGGGCAGGGCCTTCAAATTAATTTTTGCAATTAACTTGTCAAAATTAATTTCAACGGCTTCCAACAAGTGTCCACTCAATTTATATTCATAGATAGATGCCAAAACAGGAATATTCAAGTGGAAATCGACTTTGAAGTCCGGAATCGTTGGAAATATTTTTAATTGTTTTATTTTAAAGACATTGCCTTTGAGGTGGAGAGGACGCCGTGGACCAATAGAATGCCCCCCCCCCCCCACATAGTTCAGATTTAACGAAACTTGACTTTCTTTGAAATTGGGGGATTTTACCACGAGACCACATACTATCGAAGAATGAAATCAGAAAGGAATGTACTAAAATTGATGTGTCCATGTGAAGAAACGTTCAAGGAAACGTACATAAATAATTGACAAGTGTATGCACGTCAGGGGCTCACAAATAGAGCAATTGCTTCCGGTTCGGGATTTGCTGTGCACGGACGTCGGATCGGCAGTTCCACCTTCCAGTTCAAAGCTAACTTTCCCCGGACCACATAGGTTGTGTTTCACCGTTTTATTTTAATGCCCGTTTTGCATCGGATTTTCCGTGCCAAACTGCATCGTGTTGTGTTGAATTATTATCGAGTTTGTGGCCCTGGTAAAGTCCGGCCCACTAGTGTTAGTCAGGTTGTAGCTTCTGACTTTGTTTTTGCTCCTTTTATCTCAGGTATTGTCGACTTCTGATCCCTCACCTTAACCCATTTTCCCTTCTCACAAAAAACAAAAACAAAGCACTTCTTTCACTCCAAAAAAACATCAGAAGAGAAAAGAAACCAAACTATCTCCCATACTCAGTTACTCCTTCAGTCACTATCCATTCTCCTTTTCCTCAGCACAAAACTGCATCTTCACTGAATAAACCATCTTCCTTTAAAAGCCATTATAATTATTTTTTTAAACACTTCACACAAAAAAAAAAATATCTTTTAAAATGCCTTGCTCTCCTTGCTACTCCATCAAGAGAACTCGTTCATTCTTCTTCATCAAAATCTCTTTTCTTTTCACAAGGCTTATTTTCCAAACCACTTCGTTAATCCAGCCCTTCTCTTGTACCTACAACCCAAATTCCTTCGGGCCTTCAGCCAAAAACTTTTTTTTTTTGCACCCCACCCATTAAGTCCGTCGCCGTTTATCCAGGTTGTAATCTTGAGACGTTCATTTTGCAGAGGTTGTGTGCACACAATAAATCGATTCCCCTTCACATCCATTCATGGTGTCAAATCCCTCCAAGTCAGTAGCCCCACCCAATCTCCTTTCCCTTCATCCACAACACTTCTCACCTTCACACCACACACCCTCCTACCCCTACCCAGCTTCGTCTCAACCCTACACCACCACCCCTTCCTCCCTCCACCCACATGTTTGTGTACGGTACATGCTCCAAAGAGTAATTCATCTTCATCTCTCTAAGACAACAAAAATCAACTTTTAACCACTCATCCCAACACTCTCTTCCTCACATGTGGCAATTTCAATTGTCACCATGCTAATTGGCTGGGTGTTGGTTTCCTCTCTCACAAGTCATGGCACTTCAGCAAAGGACTTCTGTGACTCCATGGGAATAACTCGATCTGTAAACTTTCTAACCCGGATTTCTCCCAATGGAAAATCTCCCTTCGGATTTAGTTATGACTAACTGCCAGCCAATGTATATTGCTCTCTCTGAAAACTGGTTATCTGATCATGTGTTGTGAAGATCAACATCCCTCTCGGTTATTCTCAGAGAACGGCCTCAGCACAGACGAGTCTGGCAGTTCACTCAGGCAAACTGACAAGTACTGCAAGTAGCAATCTCTTTTCAGGACTGTCTCCAATGTCTACTGCCCCCGATATAAACTCAGCCTGGGAATCCTTACACAGAAACCTGCTCTCTCTCTCTCTCATGCACAAATTCATCCCATCTGATCTTCAATTATCCGATCCTTCTTCCCACCCATAGTACACTGAATCGTGTGATGAAGCAGGTTCCTTGAAACAACTTGCATTCTCCTTATGGAAAGCAAAACCTACCAAAGACAATCTCAGATCATTCGACAAAGACTGCAACAAGTGTGTTCACTCTCAGGTGAGCCAAACATCTGTTCAACCTCAAAATTGAACTTTCAAACTTGTATCCCTCCTCCAAAACCTGGTGGTGCCTTGTTAAATGTCTGGTTTATGCTCCCCCTCCTCAAATGGGAACACAGCCAACTACGCTCGTGAGAAGGCCGAATGCCTCAATTCTGTATTTGCTTCCAAATCTTGTTTCCCAAACCCCTCTCTGTACCCACCCTTCCCAGTCACCCAACTGCTCCTGGGCTCTGTCTTTTGCACCTGAGAAGGTGGAGAACCTTTTGGCAACCCTCGACTGACTGCTACTGGACCGGCCAGCATCAATTCAGGTGTCCTAAAAACCTGCTCTGCTGCTCTTGCATTTCCTCTCTCTGCCATTTTCAAACATGTGCCCGAGATCATCTTCCATCCGCTTGGAATTCAGTCATGATCACTGCATTACGCAAAAAGGTGCAAAAACGGATCCCCTCAACTACAGACCTAATAGCTTACTTCCAATCATCAGCAAGGTCATGGAATCCACCATCGCAAACAGTTGATATGAAATCTTCCTTTTGTCCAACAAGCTCATCTCAGATCAATTCAGATTCAGACAAGGTCACTCCGCCATTGACATGCTGCTTCGACTCCCAACAATGGAAGGTTACAATGTCAGACATGAGATCAGGGCTGTCTGGACACATCTCGAGCTTTCAGTACAATCTGCATCCAGCCTTGCTCCACAATCTCTGCTTATGGCATCCAACACCAACTCCACTCTTGGGTTACTGACCTCTTCTACTCTCAACGAAATACTCCCATCTCCTCTCCATGTCAAGGCTGGAGTTCCTCTGCCTCCTTTCCGCTCCTACATCCTCTGCCCTTTCCACGCAGTCCACCCACAAACCCCTTTTGGTGAAACTCTCAAAATACAGAATCACTGCTCACCTCCATTCATTCACTGTTTCTTTTTTGCCCACCTGTGGAAACAACTTGCACATTATTTTCAATGTCATTCGTCCCCCCAGATCTCCAAGACAGCTGCTCAGCATTATCACAGATCATCCCCAATCAAAAACGACAATATTTTACACATCCATTAACTCCCCTCTCTCGTGGATGTTCTCGTGGCTCAGGCATTGCGTAGCAGAGGTATGCGATTGACTGAGTGCCCTTCTAGTTTATTTCTTCATCACTGTACATAAGCTGCGTGTTCCCTCCCTGTTCGTGTCTGTTGGCTGACTTGGTTCGTCCCGTCCACACGTCTCATCTTTCCACCTGTACTCCTTATTAATAAACAATTTTAATTGTAAGAAATATTTTCCTGCCTTTCACCTTTTGTGAGCATGTTCCACCACCCAAATTTGGCTTAATTGGAATAACTTTGGGGAACGGTAAGTTCGGATAAGAATTGGTAATTGAACACAGATTGATGTCACACCTTTTGGCTGTTTGTGGGACCCAAGGTCCCAGCATCGAGAAATATTGCGTTTGTGAGCCTCCGACATGACAATATACAGAAAATATGAAATTGAAAGCCTATACAGCAAATTATGTTAGACATCTGGAATATTGTTACAAATCTGGCAGCCATGAGCACACAACAGACAGGTCCTATAGATCAGTTATATCGGAAAGTATGTGTTTCTAGGTAGGGTCCAGTCCTATGTTTAATGGGTGATTAATTGTACGTGTGCTGTGAATAATTTTATAGTTAGGATTTTTACATCGACGACGACGACGACGACACTCTGCTCTCGGCATTGGCGGGCGTGTGCGGAATTCCATGCCCCAGGCGGTGTGGATTTCGCACCAAATTTGGTCACGAAGCGTTTCGCCCTGGCTGCGCGCCAAATAGGGGTATGCGTCATTTTCCGCCCAATGGGCAACGAGCGGACCAAAGCCGGGGCGGTCCTTTGCAAGAAGGCGGAGCCGCGACACGCCGTCCACCCAATGAGCAGGCGACGGGGGAGCGGACCACGCCCCAAAAAGCGACGGAATTGATTAATGAGTGGGTCCCGTCTGCTCGAGGGCGCTTCTATCTGGGACTGCGGCTGACTGCATCCCACGCGTCTCGTCTGGCACATCTGAGGCATCTCGTCGACAAGCGGTCGACCATCTCATCACGGGAGATCACCTCATCTCGCCTCCTCTGGGTCCGGCTGCCCTGGTCCGTTCTTTGGTGACTGGTGCTCTGGGAATGTGCGGACATCCAGCCGCACGAACGCGGCCAGGTAGCCAGCACGTTCTCTTCCCTCAGCTTGTCTTCCCTTTGAGCTTAAGGGGCAATAAAGACCTCGAGGTCCATCTCTTTCTGGGTAGTTGTGTGTGCGTCCGTGGGCCCCGTCTGTTAAGTAGAAGTGTTTAAGGAATTGCTTGTATATTTGATACCTTTCTTTATTCGTGATAACTCTGCTCTGTGTTCCCCTCCCATTATTGTTATAAATAATATCCCTTTTGTTGAATGTACCAGCTCGTCCTTGTCCTTTCTATCATTGGTTTGCCGCGCTGCGAACGGGAATTAGGAGGCCTCATTGTTGCCTAATCGTGCAATTGGCCGGCAGGGTTCTGGTACTCCCCGCTCGGGGTACGACTCGGTAACGGCCCGGATCGCGCAGATCCTGCCGAGGGTGAATTTCCCCGTAGTTTTGACACGTGGGTATTTAGGTTTATTGAAATGGCAATTGACCCTACCCCACGTGGTCGACCTATTGGCGATCTTCGGTCCGATAAGGGACCCGTGACCTTTCGGATTTACCTGAGAGGTACGACCTAAATTCTGGGTGTTCGGTGGAGCTGACTCTACTGCTCCCCCTAGCGGTCATGCTTGCCACCGAGACCCGGCCCCACAACAATAACAACATGCAAAGATATCAGTATCCAGGAAATATAGTACTGCAGCATAGCAAACCAATTGTTCGACTTTTCATAAAAGCACCAAAATTGGTACACAT
>CM068966.1:12065708-12083246 GCA_035128595.1 Eptatretus atami | reverse complement strand
TGACTAATGTATTCTGAACAATTCTGGATATGGAGCCACTCGAGATTTTGCCTTGGTCAGCTTCGGTGACCATTTTCCAAAATGGCTACCATTCTACTTTAACAACATGGGATATGACCAGAACTATGAGCTCTCTGGCTCCATGCGGTCAAGAAGAGGCGGACACTCGCATCATGCTACATGTGGCCCATGCTGCAGAACATGACCACCGTCGGATTCAAGTTCGAACCGTAGACACAACATCGTCGTCTTGGCGGTGATGGTAGCCCAGGCACTACCATGCGTGGATGAACTCTGGATTGCCTTTGGGACGGCAAGAACTACCGCTACATCCCTGCCCATGAAATAACTGCCTCCCTCGGTCCACAGAAGGCACGTGCCCTCCCTGTCTTCCACGCCATGACCGGATGTGACACGGTATCAGCATTCGGGGCATGAAGAGAAATCTGCCTGGGCCACATGGAACTCGTTTCCAGAACAGACAGATTCTCTTGTGACCCTGACCACCACGCCAGTCAACATCCAGGATGACACAATGCACTGCATTGAAAGGTTTGTGGTGCTCCTCTATGACCGCACCAGTCCATATACGGACGTCAACGAGGCCAGAAAGAAACTCTTCGCCAAGAGAACTCCGTCCAGCGCATCCCACCTACCTACGATGCTTTGGACAGCATGTGAAGAGATCAGTCTTCCAGGGTGCTATGTCTGGGGGCAGGTATTGGTCCCTCAACCCGTGCTTCCATCACACAAGCTGGGGCTGGCGGCAAACAGAGGATGGGTCCTACGAACCGCTCTGGACCACACTCCCTGAGGCTTCAAAAAGCTGCTTCGAGCTGGTGTTGTGCGGCTGCAAAAAAGCTGTAGAAACCGCTGCAAATGCAAGAAGGCTAATCTGCAATGCACTGGACTGTGTGCTTGTGAAGGAGAATGCCAGTAGACAGACGCAGTAGACACAGACTGAGATATCGGCCTAGCTTAGAATGTGCAAATGCAAAGTCGCATTGCTTGTAAAAGTGTTGACTTCTTGATCCAGAGCCAGTACACTTGAGCTCAGAAACTCATATTGTACTAGACTGATGTATGCGTGTACCATGTGTCCTGGAGAATGGTAGTAGACAGTAAACCGTAGCCGCTTCAAAGTGAAGTGTGCAATAATTTGACTACATTTTCTGAGTTCGTCATATCACGATTATCAGTTCCCTTTTCAAAATAGAGTAAAGTATGTAATCTATAATGCAATTTTGTTGATTCCAAACCCATTGAATGTGATGAATATCATTTGACTCTGTTCTCCAGGCAATAATGGGTACTTTTCAGCGAAAAGTTTCAGGAGAGCAGCAATTTACAAATCAAATAATGGCTTTTTTTACCGAAAATACTGGCTCATAATATTTGAATACGCCTTTTCATGGTCAATTTACTGAATTTTACACTTTCCTTATATCTACCACCAATACAATATAAAATAAGAGCATATAGCCAATTTCACGAAGTAGAATGGTGGCCATTTTGGAAAATGGTCGCCGAAGCTGACCAAGGCACAATCTCGGGTGGCTCCATATCTAGAATTGTTCGGAATACATTATTCTACATGTGTACCAATTTTGGTGCTTTTATGCAAATTTGAACAATTGATCTGAAATATCAGACTACGCTGCAGGACTAAAAGACAAAACTTGAATGGTTTTTCATTTAAAGACCCAAGAATTACTACGATTACCAGGACATGATTAGTGTTTCACTTTCAAGAAGAAAAAAAAAAAAACAGAAGAAGAAGAACAACAACGACGACTGACAAGGCAAGCAGTTTTACTTTTAATTTGAACCTCACCTGGAGCAGGAACCTGATTCGCGATGGAAGCTCCTTGTTTATCATCAGGGCTCGCATTCGCTCAAAGTACTGGTCCATGAGCAACTGAAACAAAGCAAATGAGCGCCAAGTCGATAGGAATGAGGTGAAGAGCAATGCAAAAGCTCTAAAATTATGAAATACATTTTGTAACAGGAAAAGAAAAAGGTTCTTCCACAAACCCTGGCCTTGTCATGGTCAAGTTGTGGCCCGACTGTGCGCAGAATCTGACACAGGCATTCCAAATCTTCCCCTATCTCCTTCAGGGCAACACGTTTCTTCTTATCCAGGAGCTGCAGCAAAGAGGAGGAGGGAAGCCGAATTGAAACTCGGGTCAAGGTCAAAAGTTGTGATGATGCTCCAGGCTAGGTAGCTAGAGGAATGGTTGGTACTGAGATTTAGGGATTATCGCACTGTTTTGATGCAGCGATGAAGGATTGATTCATGAAGCAATTCCAGCTTTCCAAGCTCCCCAATAAACTTGATGTTGCCCAGCATCTTGAGCTTGGCGATCGTCCTCTGCTCCTCGTCCTCTGCCGACAATGGCCCCTCATGGCTCTCAAACACTGGGGGAGGTGGGGGGAGTCATGGTGTTCATATAAGGAGTTCAAACACAATTAATTTCATCGATATATTAAAGTAGCTAGATTTCTCCATCAGTTTGTGTCACGCTCTTTGTTGGGACGTCATTACGGCGTCACGTCCAGCACTATGCTAAGCCACAAGCCATGCACATCATCCCGGCATTCAGCACTCAACCCGTCCCATCGCTTCTCTGATGGCAGATGAACACCATAACCTGATCCTATCTGACTATCTGACATCCGTAAGCAAATGGCTGAATGTCAGACACTTGGCTTCGGGATGACAGATTTAGTAAGACTGAAACAGTGGTGCAGCAAGACAGCGCAACATCTAGCACGAGGCTAGGCCTTTAGGGTGTGTATTTCTCATAACTCAATGAGAATTGCATTTTTACAACTTTAATATTGATAGTCAATAAACTGTATAACTGTACCATAACAAGCAAGTTATGTTCAACTACCATCAGCGAAGCGAGACGTTCAATACTAGTAAAGTATGGTATCATGGAGTATGGTACTACTCCAAATAGAGGAGATGATACAGGAAAAAATGTTTGTAATAATGTCATCACAAATATCACTTCATACCAAGGAGAGTCAAAAAAAACAAAAAAAAAACATCTGGAACCACCCCTCCTCCTCCCCCCACTCCAACATGAAGGAACAGCTCAACATGACTGCCATTTCTTTCCTATGCAGTTTCTAGCAGCAAGGTCACCACATATTCCCAATAGCGGGGCAGATAACAGCAAATTTTTGAGAGGAATTGTGCAAATGATACAAGCATCAAATTTGGCACATTTGTTCTCCAGGGGATTCTAATCAAATCTGCCTGATTGGCCATTTGAAAATCCTAATTTTGAAGAAAAAAAAAATAAAATAAAAAAGTCAAGATCACAAATCAATGTTGGATGCTGGTTGAGATTGGTGAATGTTTCAGAAACATCATCAAAAGACGCCTAGTCTCCATGCAGTTTCTTCCCTTTACGGCGGAAGGCAGACACGACGTCACATCCAGTGAACGCATGGAAGTATGGGATCCCTCTAGCTTTCTCAGGCCCATTGTAGAAACTACCTCATGGACTGAATCCATTGCGCCTTGGCTCCTTGGCCAAAGGCAATCCACATGTTCTCAAGACCTAGTTCTGTAAGGATGGCAGTACAGATATTGCTATGACTAGTACGTCGTGTCATTAGCCTTAATGATAAATGGACTTGCTACCATCCGTCGTTGCATCCCTGGCGTGTACAAATATTCGAGTGTCAGCTTCTTCATGACAACATGGAGAACAGCAACCAGTGACTTCCTTGTGTTGTCTAATGGCATCTTCTCCTTTTGTGACAATGACTGTGCTTGTCGTCTGTGCTTCACACATCTTTTCCGCAAGGAAGTGAAACAGCTCAGTCTTGTTGCTGTCATCTCGAAGAAAGCTTCTCCAGTTACTTGGGGTCTTACTGGTTCCTGTCACTATTCTTCTGATTCCTTGCCCCCTTTTCGACCTTGCCTCGGACTTCAGACTTGACTTCTTGTACAATCAAACACTACGTCCACCCTCTCGTACCTGGCACCATAGGATCCACCTTGGGGAGAGTCTTCTTTCGCATAGTCATCAAATATCTTTGAAGTGCGTGGAGGTAGGGCATTGATAAGTGCCGTGCCATCAATGATGACTGCATCGCCCCTTGGTTCTCTGTCTGGGATGTTCACTTGCGCTTCAAGAATTTCAGCCAGCTGTAAATTCAAATTTTTTTGAAGTTTTTTTTTTTTCTTCAAAATTTGGATTTTCAAATGGCCAATCGGGCAGATTTGATCAGAAAGCCCTGCAGAACAGAAATGCCAAATTTGATGCTTGTATCATAATTTGCACGATTTTCTACTATCTACTACACTAAAAGTGTGTACGAGTTTCTCAATTCCGTTTGGAATAGAAACCATATTGATGATTCCGAAAGCTTTTGCAATAAATAAATAAATAAATCCGCCTAGCACTCACACGTCTCAAATGGACATTATCGGAAAAAGGAAATTCAACAGCAATTGAGAAAGAAGTAACAAAGTAGATTACACAAAGTACATGAAAATACTTAAGACAACTTCACTTTAGAAAAGAGACTTTGGACAATGGTGGTTGCCCTGATGTACAACATTTTACAACAAAAACCAAGCATTATTTTTTTTCAGCACAAGAAAGCATCATATCATTATGCTATGTATCAAATCTAAGGCCAAGTCGTCTGCCTAAATCAATGCCCCAAATGTGCTACATTTTAATGGAGCATTGCAAATGAAAACAATGAAAACTAGAGGGGCACTCTTTGACGTCACCAGACATGCCTCCACACACATCATCGCATCACATCGCTGCCAAACCATGTGACCCAAGACATCATAGGTAGAGAATGTTTTGTCCCTCATGGATAGGCGATCATACCTGTAAACGTTCGCCTCAATCTGTTCAGCCGTTTCGGAGAAAACGATTTTTGAAGGCTTCTATGTTAAACCCAAATATATGGCTGCCAAACCACATGACCGATGTCATCAATTTTGTTCCCCAATACAATTGTCATAGATGACCCTCAAAAAACAACAACATAATAATTGGATAAAGCGTTTGACATATGCAATTATGATGTCATAACAAAGCCACATATGACATTAAAAAAAGAATTAAAAAAACACTTGTTTACCATGGGGAGTACTTGACACGTGCCAAGTCTCAATTTGTTCCATGGAGCGGTTTCGGAGATACAAGTCCAAAGTTTTTCTTTTTTTTCCAACATGGCTGCTACACCACACGACTTATGATGTCAAAATTATCATAAAAACATGTCGTTGCACCTACGGTGAAAATGTCGTGTCAACCGGATAAGCGGTTACAGAGAAAACAAACAAAATTAGCACGGACGTACGTACGTATGTATGTACGACCCGAAAACTGCCTTCATCAGCTTAGGCATAAAAATTAAAATTAATCAATAAGACACACCTTCAAGTTTCTTGGACCTATTTTCAAATTCATCCTGTAGTTTGGCAATGAGGAGTTTACGAAAAGACTGCAAAACAAAACAAATGACAAAAACTGAGCATTCAACAGTGAACACTGCATTGATGACTTGGTCAAGTCAATTCAAAGTTCACTCATCAATATTTAAACTTTAAAACTCTGCAATGCTAATGTAATGACTTGGTGATGTAATGGTTAGAGCGTCCGCTCCGAGTCTGGGCGGTTCAAACGCTGGCTGCCCCCCCCCTCCCCCAGTGGCTGTGTTTGTCTCATCTAACAGTCTTGTGTTGGGTCACACATGTTCATCTGTATGTCCATTTGTGTGTGTGTGCCAGCTCCACTGGTAAAACTTAGATCATATAAATCTAGAATAGCACTTTTGACGTCGCTCGATATGTCTCGACCCACATTATTACATACTTATACAAAGTCTAATTTAAATCCCTTCAGCTGTTCTCAAGTATCATTTTTTTCTGACCTCAATCCAATCAGTGTCTTTACATCATTATCCATACTTGCACAAAGTTTGACTTGGATCCCTTCAGTTATCACTGCAGCCAAAACCCATCACCGACGGACGGACAACCCAAAAACATAATTCCTCTGGCAACTTCGTTAGCAGAGGTATAATAAAATGCAAGACCAGATTCTAAGGCCCTTTTTTGTTTTGTTTACCGAAGTCTGTTTGTGACGCTCAGTCCCCTCAAGTGGAGGTCCATCAAAGTTTGGAGCATCCTCAGCGAGGCGCAGGCAGAGCTGGGCGTACAGCGAGCTGTACTTTGGCTCTTCCAGCGCCTTCTCAAATATCTGTGGAGGGGAAGAAAGCCTTTAATAAATCATCCAGAAAGAAATGGGACAGTCAAAAGGAATGCATGGTTCTAAGAAGAGGAACTAAAGAGACTGCTCTTTGAGGTCCCAACATTCACTTCCTCCTCACCAGTAGGATGATGCCCTTGAGGATAAACTTTGAATCGATGCCAACATTGAGCAGCTCTAGGCAAAGCTTGTCAAACTTCTCTGGGGTGAGTTTATTCAAAATCCTGCACAACACAGTAGAGGGGAAAGTATTAAGTTGCATCAATGTTCGATTTGTAAGGTATTTGCAAATAAGGGGAGGGGGGGGAAGGTTATTATAGCTATCAAACAAAGTTGTTTTATCTGTCATTGTTAAAAGCTTTGTGATTCCGATTGCACACTTTAGAGGGCTCAAAATGAGTGTGTTCTCTCTTTGCAGTCACATCCTGTGATTAACAGAAAAACGATGTGAGACCAAATCTGCCATCTACTCCAGTGCTTGTTGGCATGTCCTTTATTCAAGCTCTCTTCTGCCCTTTTTACTCATCTTTTTATTCTTGTCTATAGTTATGCCAAGTTTGGTCAAAATCTCTTTGCCAGTTCATAAGTTAGCAGTAATGAAAATCTACTTTCAGCGAAAGGTCACATGACCTACGATTCAATTTTGCGTTCAAAAGGTCAGTTCATCTTTACATCACAATACACCTTTGTACCAAGTTTGTTGAAAATCCCTTCAGCGGTTCACAAGTTACCGTGGTAACAAATTTATCATGGACAGACAATCCAAAAACAATGCCTCTGGCACTTCAGCGGTGGAGGCATAAAAAGTTGAGTCCAATTTTTGGGGATTGGTGTTGAACAAAGTCCACAAACTTGCTTCATGAGAAATACCAAGTCAGTCCAAAAAATAAACAAACAAATAAATAATTTTTTTAAAGCACGAGTATTAAAGGGGAGATCAAATCAGGACAGACCTCCACCATTTCCACTCTAGTATTTTAATGTTAAGTGGGACAGCTGAGAATTGTTTTGCTGGCAATTGGCTAAGACTTCAGATACATCTTTAAAGAGTTCACAGGTAAACAAGAAACTTATTTGACAGCTTGCATTGTCCCAGTCATTACGGCACTTCCAACATGACACAATCCGCAGCAGAATGCTTTGCGTGCATGCGCAGAACCGATTAGCAGCAGTGTTGATCGGGGACCAGCTAACTGGTATCACAACGGCGAGATGAAGATTGTTACCTAAAATGGCTCACAGAGCTTCTAACAGAAGCTAAAAATACTTGGAGAAGTACCTGTGAGAAAGGGCTGTGCCTCGGCACAGCAAAAGAGTTGGAGAACTTAGCTCACCCAAAAAAGCTGAGATCTTGCAGCTGCTCATACTGTAAACACTCCTGACGATGTGGGGAAGGCACTAACTGTGGACGAGCATGGCCTACACAACCCCCACCCCCTTCCCAACGATCAGGAGTGCCTCCTGCGAACATGGTAGACCGAGCTATTTATTTAATCGAAGTCTGCAATTGGAATCACTGTGCCATGCGCCATTATCAACAAAGTAATGGCTACCAACTCACACAAAGCTTGTGGGAGCTGGGTGTATCAGGCAGACTTCCCTGAGGGAAACACCATGTGGATGGGAAGGTCATATATGGGGCTTGTGAATAGACAGGGCAAGTTTAGAATCAACTTTTAAAATGATGATATTTACCATTCATCATGTTGGGGGTGGGATGAGGGAAAGGGGGAGGGGGAGTGGGAGCTGAGGGCTCGGGCTGGATGATATTGATATGTTTGCTAATGAACTCTGTCCCTCCAAATATCGAAGATATCTAGCAATGAAATGCACATTGACCACAGTGGTTGGGGGGGGGGTGAGTGTTGGGGGGGGGGGGGTGAGTGTTGCGTTTCACTGTGGTGTTTGTCATTGAGGGCAGGATGTTCGTGAGCTGCCTAGGGGCAGCATTTTGTTTGCATGCTTTGCAATCTTGATAAAAGCTCTCATGCATGGGGTTCCAAGTTGGAGTTCATATGTGGTGATTGTAGTGGTGCAAATAGTGCCTCACCCCCCACCCACCCCCGATGGTTTGGTGCGATGATTTGTAGTCAGGTGCGACCACCACCAACGATGGAAATTGGTTTCCATCGTTGGTGCGATGGGGGTCAGGTATAAGTTTTTGTGGTCAGGTGGTGATGGAGCTGCAGGAGTGGGAGTTTTGATAAAAGAGGAGCCGAGTGGTAATGTTATTGATATAAAAAGAATTAGTGACAGGATTCTAGTGGTGGTAATGGTACATGGTAAGCAATTAATTTGTGTGATAAGTGGATATGCGCCGCAGGTGGGACGAGAAGAAGTTGAAAAAGAAAAGTTTTATGAAGATCTGATAGCAGAAGTGGAGAGCACAGGGCCAAAATAATTTTCATTGTCACGGGTGACTTCAGCGGTCATGTGGGTAAAGATGCAGATGGTTATGAAGGTGTTCATGGCAGTTTTAGTATTGGTAGGAGAAATGATGAAGGAAGAAGTTTATAAGAATTTTGCGTGGAGGCGGAT
This sequence comes from Eptatretus atami, assembly GCA_035128595.1. NCBI lineage: Eukaryota > Metazoa > Chordata > Myxini > Myxiniformes > Myxinidae > Eptatretus > Eptatretus atami. The sequence continues at coordinate 12,074,451 of CM068966.1, read as the reverse complement.
CTGGTTGTCATGAACAGTTGGTTCAAGAATGAGAAAAAGGCAACATTTAGGTCCGGTGGAGCAGAAACAGAGATAGATTTTATGTTAGTAGGAAAAGTTGGAGAAAGAAAATTCGAAATGTGAAAGTTATTCCTGGTGAACTCCATCACAGCTTGGTGGTAATGGATGTGGACAAAATAGATGAGGTGAAGAAAAAAGAACAGCAAGAGTAAGCGTACAAAGACCTGGAAGCTGAAAGATGGAGAAGTAAAATAAATTTGCTGAAAGGATGGATATTCTCTGGAAGGAAAAGGAAGAAGACGGAGATATCTGGACAAAGTACAGGAATTGTGCTCAACAAGCAGCAAATGAAGTTTGTGGTGTTGTAAAGGAAAACCACGTCATGGTAAACCTGGTGGTGGAACGAAGAGGTGAAGTGGCCATCGAAAGAAAGAAAGCTTCAAGAAGATGCAGAACAGAACACGGAAGAAAACAAAGCAAGATACAAGAGAGATAAGAAGAAGGAAGAAGGCGGTGGCAGAAGCCATGAAGAAAGAAGCTGAAAAAGAGCTGGAACAGTTGCAGATGAACAGACAAGGAATTTTTCAGAAACTGAAGATATGAAGAGGGAATCTCGTGACATCACTGAAAGCAACTGTATAAAGGATAAAAATGGGAGGATTTTCTTGTTTGATGAAGATAGAAGAAGAATCTGGAAGGAGCATATGGAATCCATCATGAATCAGGAAAATCAGTGGGATGGTTTAGTGGAAGCTGAAAGAATGGAGGGCCCAGTGAAAGAAATCTCAAAGGAAGAAATAAAGAAAGCTTTGGAAAGTATGAAGAATGGAAAAGCAGGTGGTCCATCAAGCATTACGAAGGAGCATTTTACATCGTCTCCTCATGGATTAGAAGTATTACATCAGGTTGCAAATGAGATAATGCAAGGTAAGAGCAGCCAGAGGATTGGAAACAAAGAACCTTGGTACCTATCTACACAAAGGTAAAGGGAGTGTCATGGAATGTGGATCGTATCTGGAGTAAAACTACTGGAACATGGAATGAAACTTGTGGAAAGAGTGTTAGAGAAACGGCTCAGGGAGGTGGTGAAGATTGATGAGATGCAATATGGTTTCATGCCAGGAAAAGGTACGGTTGATGCATCTTCAGTCAGGCCATGCAGGAGTGCTATCAAGAAAAGAAAAAGAAATTATTCATGCGTTTTTGTGGACCTGGAAAAGGCGTTTGACAGTCCCCAGGAAAGTCATCGAATGGGCGCTACGCAAAAGAAATGTTCCTGAGGCTTTGGTGGAGGTTGTAATGAAACTTTATGAAGATGCGACGACATGAGTTCAAGTTGGTAGTGGTTCTCTGAAAAATTCAATGTGGCCGTGGGCGTTCATCAGGGATCGGTGCTTTCGCGCTCCCGTTTGTGACGATACTCGACGTATTGTCAGAGTCAGAAAGAAAAGGTGTTTGAATTACTTTATGCGGATGATTTAGTCTTGATTGCAGAATCAATGGAGAGTTGAAATCACAGTTCAACAAATGGAAGAGGGTGTTTGAAGGCAAAGGTTTGAAAATCTACATGGGGGAAACGAAAATTATGGAATGTGATGAAGAAACAGGGGTTATTGAATTGGCCAAAAAGATCCATGTGGAGTTTGTGGTAAAAGAGTGGTAAGTAATGCCATCAGATGCAGTTCTTGTCACAAATGGATTCATGGTAGATGTACAAATGTGAAAAGAGTGACACAAAGAATGGATGGTAGTTTTGAGTGGAAAGCCTGCATCAGAAGAAGAAATTTAAGCCACCAGGATCAGGATCCGGATTCGGAGCAAAGATTGAAAGATCTTGAGAGAGTAAGCAGATTTTGTTCTCTGGGTGACACCATCAACAGTAGTAGAGGCAGCGAGCTTGCAGTGACAAGAAGAAACGAGTTGGGTTGGATGAAGTTCAACGAGCTTGCATTAGTGTTATGTGGTAAAAGACTGCCTTTGAAGTTGAAAGGGGAGCTTTATACCACCTGTGTGAGAGCAGTAATGGTTTATGGGTCAGAGGCATGGACTGTGAGATCGGTAGAAGGTGGTCTCTTGAGAAGAACAGAAAGAGCAATGATTAGAAAGATGTGTGGAGTGCAGTTTGTAGACAGAAAGAATACGGAGTTGATGGAAAGAATTGATCTGAAAGATACAATAGTGGAGGTGGTAAGAAGGAGTGGCTTGAGATGGTTGGGTCACGTGTTAAGAAAGAAAGACGATGAGGGAGTTAAGAGAGTATGGAATTTGGAAGTGGAGGGGAAAAGGGGAAGAGGAAGGCCAAAGTTGAGTTGGAAGGAGTTGGTTATGAAAGAAAGTCAGAAATTGGGATTGGGAGTGGAAGACGAGGAAGATAGAAGAAAGTGGAGAGCTGGAGTTATGTCATGGAAGGAGTGAAAGTCAGCAACCCCCCGTAAGGGGGATAATACTGACTTAAATAAATGATGATGATGATGATTTATCCCCGGTCACCTCGCTATCCCATGAGCTTCAATCCTGCATTCATGCGTGAATAAACAAACAAACAAACATACACACATATGAGGAAAGAGCACTTTAGGATATCATTAGCAAAAGGCTAGATAGCAAGACTCGGCTAAAAATCACAACAGACAACACGGCTAACATTATGGCTTGGCGCTTCCCTGCATTGCTCAAGTACGTCTACTGTACTATCAAGTCAGACAATCTACCATACTGCAAAGGTAGGAAAAGAAAAATGCTTTAAGATATTCTATCAATTTAATGATCATATGGGTAGAAATAATTTACTAGCCAAGGGGATCAGCTTGACACCCTTCAACGCACTGCAATAACAGACAAGTCACAATATGTAATTAAAGCTCCAGTTTTGAAATAAGGAAGCATAATGAGCAATGAAGGCTGTACAAGCAAGATCGTTAATAACTGCCCTCAATCCACATAACATGAACAAAAACACAAAAGGAAGGTACAATTATCTCACCCTCTGACTTTTCTGAAGATGGCTTCATGATGTTGTGGGCTAGCTGCGCTGGTCGACAGCGGGGCGGCATCTCGTTTAGTGCTTCGGGAAGGAGCCCATTTCTGAACAATGAGGGCCGAGCCTTGGCCAGGGAACTCGCTTTGGATTGGGTGGCAAGGGTTGAAAGGAAACGTTAAATTTTGTTCAGAAAATATTTGGGCACACAATTTAGTACACCAATCACTTGCAAGCTGGATAGAAACGTCTTAAATCGTACTGATCAGTCAAATAGTTTGAAGCTCGTTTTCCCTGCACTAAGCAGGCAAGACAATGCAGGACAAAATCATGTCTTCCAATCAAATGGAAGGATTGGTGAGTTAGTAAGACTGCACTGGCTTTTTATGGAAGCGAAATACTCACACGAGCTGACCAGCAGAATCAGCTCAATGAAAAACAACACTTTGGACAGCTTATCTTTCAGTCAAGATAACTTTTGAGGTCAATGTGTCAAAAGTTCAGCTGGCAAAGCAAACTAGTGCATCCAAGTGGAGTGGGGGATGGGGTTGGGGGTGGGGGAGCTTTCCCTCTCCCCTCCCCCTATAAAAAGGAGGGAAAGATCAAGGGGTTCTCCCCCTCCTCCACCTTAAAAAAAAAAAATTCACAATTTGGACCTCAACTGGTGGCATCTGGGGCAACCTAAGGCCTGGTTTCACATTAACAACACATAACAGCCTAGGCCTAAGAGAATTTCAACCACATTGATGCCAGGAACAAAAACGATGCAAATTACTTGGAAAAAGCACATCTGCCAGTTTTAAATTATTTTTAAAAAGCGCGTTACTGCCCACCGTTTCAGTTAATAAGGTGTTGTAATAATAAAGTGCAAATTAAACGTTTGCCACAGATTCTGGTACACACAAAGTACTGTGTGTTTATTATGCGTCCTGTATCCCAGTGACATGAACCGAGATAATTTTTCAAAATACAAAGAAAAATAAATAAATATAAAATAAAATTTTAAAACATGATCACGATTCTTCATTTTTCTCATGTATGCCGCAGTCTTCCTCTGGACAACACTGTACAGTTTCACTGGTTGACAGCAACTTGGCAACGGACGTTAATGCTCGACATGCATTTGAAAACTATGTCCAGGAAGAAAAACTTTTATTTCCGATTATTAAAGGTAAAAAGGATGACAAAATAGCCAAACAACACCTGAACAGTTTTAGTTTTGAATAGACATTTCAAGATAATTTTGGTTTTATGGTTGGTGCTGTGTGCCAAGTTCAAATGGATGAGGACATTCGGGTGATTAAATGTGACAATAATGGAAGTCATCAAGCAAATGAACACATCATCCATTTTTGCTGACAGCATCTCAAGGCTATTTAAAGATTTTAGAAATCCCTGGGGGGGGGGGGAATAAACTGGAAACGTCACATTTCTCCAACAGGTACAAAGTACCAAAAACTATACAATTATGTTGACAAGCCCACACCTTCACCAGAAAACAAAACCCAGATGACTTGGACATTGGTATGGTTCAACTCGTGGGGCAGATAACAGCAATTTTTGAGAGGAATCGTGCAAATGATACAAGCATCAAATTTGGCACATTTGTTCTCCAGGGGATTCTAATCAAATCTGCCTGATTGGCCATTTGAAAACCCAAATTTTGAAAAGAAAAAAAAACTTCTAAAAAGTCAAGATCACGAATCAATGTTGGATGCTGGCTGAGATTGGTGAATGTTTCAGAAACATCATCAAAGACGTTCCAAGTCTGCCATGCAGTTTTCTTCCCTTTACCGCGGAAGGCAGACACGACGTCACATCCAGTGAACGCATGGAAGTATGGGATCCCTCTAGTTTCTCAGGCCCTATTGCAGAAACTACCTCATGGACTGGAATCCATCACGCCTTGGCTCCTTGGCCAAAGGCAATCCACATGTTCTCAAGACCTAGTTCCTGTAAGGATGGCAGTAAAGATATTGCTATGACTAGTACGTCCGTGTCATTAGCCTTAATGATAATGGACTTGCTACCATCCGTCACTGCATCCCTGGCGTGTACAAATATTCGAGTGTCAGCTTCTTCATGACAACATGGAGACACAGCATCCAGTGACTTCCTTGTGTTGCTAATGGCATCTTCTCCTTTTGTGACAATGACTTGTGTCCTTCACAAATCTTTTCCGCAAGGAAGTGAAACAGCTCAGTCTTGTTGCTGTCATCTCGAAGAAAGCTTCTCCAGTTACTTGGGGTCTTACTGGTTCCTGTCACTCTTCTTCTGATTCCTTGCCCCTTTTCGACATTGCCTCGGACTTCAGACTTGACTTCTTTGTACACATCAAACACTACGTCACACTCTGTACCTGGCACCATAGGATTCCACCTTTGGGATTATGTCTTCTTTAGCATAGTCATCAAATATCTTTGAAGTGCGTGGAGGTAGGGCATTGATAAGTGCTGAGCCATCAATGATGACTGCATCTCCCTTGGTTCTCTGTCTGGGATGTTCACTTGTGCTTCAAGAATTTCAGCCAGCTGTGACTTCAAATTTTTTTGAAGTTTTTATTTTTTTTTTCAAAATTTGAATTTTTCAAATGGCCAATCGGGCAGATTTGATCAGAAATGCCAAATCTGATGCTTGTATCATAATTTTGCACGATTTTTCTACTATCTACTACACTAAACGAAGAGCCAGCAAGGCAGACAGCCAAAAGAATGAAGGCACTTGTACAAGAATCTTGGGATTTTAGAAACTCACCTGCCGCCAGCAGCCTTGGCAAACTGAGCCACGTCCCTGCCTCCAGCTCCCCCACCCGATGAAGCACTAGCAAAAGAGGGAGTATAAGAGAGGATGTAAGGGGTGGGGAAAGCAGCACCATTTCGTTTCTGAATTCAATTTTGCACTGAAATCAAACAAGACTTTAATGCTTCATCAATTGCAGTAACAGCAATCTCTCCGTTTAGTGCTTCGGGAAGGAGCCCATTCTGAACAATGAGGGCCGAGCCTTGGCCAGGGAACTCGCTTTGGATTGGGTGGCAAGGGTTGAAAGGAAACGTTAAATTTTGTTCAGAAAATATTTGGGCACACAATTTAGTACACCAATCACTTGCAAGCTGGATAGAAACGTCTTAAATCGTACTGATCAGTCAAATAGTTTGAAGCTCGTTTTCCCTGCACTAAGCAGGCAAGACAATGCAGGACAAAATCATGTCTTCCAATCAAATGGAAGGATTGGTGAGTTAGTAAGACTGCACTGGCTTTTTATGGAAGCGAAATACTCACACGAGCTGACCAGCAGAATCAGCTCAATGAAAAACAACACTTTGGACAGCTTATCTTTCAGTCAAGATAACTTTTGAGGTCAATGTGTCAAAAGTTCAGCTGGCAAAGCAAACTAGTGCATCCAAGTGGAGTGGGGGATGGGGTTGGGGGTGGGGAGCTTTCCCTCTCCCTCCCCCTATAAAAAGGAGGGAAAGATCAAGGGTTCTCCCCCTCCTCACTTAAAAAAAAAAAAATTCACAATTTGGACCTCAACTGGTGGCATCTGGGGCAACCTAAGGCCTGGTTTCACATTAACAACACATAACAGCCTAGGCCTAAGAGAATTTCACACATTGAGCCAGGAACAAAAACGATGCAAATTACTTGGAAAAAGCACATCTGCCAGTTTTAAATTATTTTTAAAAACGGCGTTACTGCCCACCGTTTCAGTTAATAAGGTGTTTGTAATAATAAAGTGCAAATTAAACGTTTGCCACAGATTTCTGGTACACACAAAGTACGTGTGTTTATTATGCGTCCTGTATCCCAGTGACATGAACCGAGATAATTTTCAAAATACAAAGAAAATAAATAAAATAAAATAAATTTAAAACATGAATCAGATTCTCATTTTTCTCATGTATGCGCAGTTTCCTCTGCACATCTATTTTACTGGTTGACAGCAACTTGCACTTGGACATTTTATTCTCGACTATGCATGAAACTAGTCCAGGAAGCAAAACACTTTTATCGATTTACAGTAAAAAGGATACAAAATACATAAACACCTGAACAGTTTAAGTTTGAATAGACATTTCAGATTATTTGGTTTATGGTTGGTGCTGGGTGCAAAGTTCAAATGGATGAGGACATTCGGGTGATTAAAGTGAAAAATGAAGTCATAAGCGAAATGATGAAGAATATAACACTCTCCATTTTGCTGACAGCATCTCAAGGCTATTTAAAGATTTTAGAAATCCTGGGGGGGGGGAATAACTGACGTAAACTGTCTCACATCCAACATATTATGTTAAGCCATAAAGATAGATAAAACACCTGTGACAAGACCGTCAACTGGTCGCTGCAATGTGCAAGTCATCTGCACATCTCCATGACAAGAAAAAGAGCAGAAACCCAGCTTTTATTTGCAGTAATTATGGACATCTGGTCATGATGTTCAGAATTCGTGGGGCAGATAACAGCAATTTTGAGAGGAATCGTGCAAAATGATACAAGCATCAAAGATATCCTTGTTCTCAGGGATTCTAATCAAATCTGCCTGATTGGCAGTGAAACAGAACAAAAAACTTCTGCCACGAATTTTGGTGTGTGAGATTGGTGAAACATCATAAGACGTTCAGTCTGCATGATTTCTTCGTTTACCGGAAGGCAACCGACGTTCACGGAACATGGAGTATGATCAGTTCTCAGCCCTATGCAGAACTACCTCATGGACTGGAATCCATCCTTGCTCCTTGGCCAAGGCAATCCACATGTTCTCAGACCTAGTTCCTGTAAGGTGGCAGTAAAGTATTGCTATGACTAGTACGTCCGTGTCATTAGCTTTATGTGGACTTGCTACCATCCGTCACTGCATCCTGCGTGTACAAATATTCGAGTGTCAGCTTCTTCATGACAACATGGAGACACAGCATCCAGTGACTTCCTTGTGTTGCTTGGCATCTTCTCCTTTTGTGACAATGACTGTGCTTCACAAATCTTTTCCGCAAGGAAGTGAAACAGCTCAGTCTTGTTGCTGTCATCTCGAAGAAAGCTTCTCCAGTTACTTGGGGTCTTACTGGTTCCTTGTCACTCTTCTTCTGATTCCTTGCCCCTTTTCGACATTGCCTCGGACTTCAGACTTGACTTCTTGTACACATCAAACACTACGTCCACCCTCTCGTACCTGGCACCATAGGATTCCACCTTTGGGATTATGTCTTCTTTAGCATAGTCTCAAATATCTTTGAAGTGCGTGGAGGTAGGGCATTGATAAGTGCTGAGCCATCAATGATGACTGCATCTCCCTTGGTTCTCTGTCTGGGATGTTCACTTGTGCTTCAAGAATTTCAGCCAGCTGTGACTTCAAATTTTTTTGAAGTTTTTATTTTTTTTTCAAAATTTGAATTTTCAAATGGCCAATCGGGCAGATTTGATCAGAAATGCCAAATCTGATGCTTGTATCATAATTTTGCACGATTTTTCTACTATCTACTACACTAAACGAAGAGCCAGCAAGGCAGACAGCCAAAAGAATGAAGGCACTTGTACAAGAACTTGGGATTTTAGAAACTCACCTGCCGCCAGCAGCCTTGGCAAACTGAGCCACGTCCCTGCCTCCAGCTCCCCACCCGATGAAGCACTAGCAAAAGAGGGAGTATAAGAGAGGATGTAAGGGGTGGGGAAAGCAGCACCATTTCGTTTTGAATTCAATTTTGCACTGAAATCAAACAAACTTTAATGCTTCATCAATTGCAGTAACAGCAATTTGGGGGGGTGGGGGGGGAG
>CM068966.1:12041237-12065683 GCA_035128595.1 Eptatretus atami | reverse complement strand
TTGGGGGGGGGGGGGGGAAGAAAGCCAGAAAAAAATATATATCGACATATTGTCAGTGAGGTATTGTGACGGTTGGGAGCCCCAGGAAGGAAAAAGCAAATTATAGGTTTAAAGCAAGATTATATCTTCACACTCTTGTTTAATAATTAAGAATACATCGTTTTCATGTGGCTAGAGATGTGTTGTGAATGCGAAATAGAAGTAGTTTATGGTCTTTCCTTTCTTTACATTCAAATTGGCATGGTGTTGGCTTAACGCTTAAAGTGGCTGGCTTGAGATCTTTGGGTCTTGTGTTCGAGCCCCGTCGTGCCATCAAAATAACACCAGGTGGACTGACTCAGTCTGTCATCCTTCCAAGGTCGGCAAAATGAGTACCAGCTTACTGGTAACAGGGACACTGCATCAGCGGCCAACCACACTTCCAGAAATGATGCAACGCAGCAGCCGCAGGCTGCTATACAAAACAACATTCTCAACTCAAACCATTTCTCAACATATACACGGCATCGATAAGGAATTTCCATGTCCTTCTCAGTGGATAATTTGTTGCAATTGCAATTTGCATTCCTCCAAAGGCCACTGCGTTGTCTGTCTCCCCTTCAAATTGAAGCAATCCTCAATAGATGTCAGAGATCTCTAGGTCACTCTTGGGGGGGGGGGGGGGGGAAAATAAATAAAAATCGATCAGCTATCTGCATGTCACAGGCGTGTTTCAGCAGAACTGACCGGGATCCCCCATCAACATAAGTAATCCATCACCCTTGACAGGTGGGCAGCAAGTTCTCCCCCCTCCCCTCCCCCAGACAGAACCGCAGCAAAGACCCTCCTTTGCCGAATCATACTGCGTTGCCAGGTTGAAAGAGGAGACCCAACAAATCACCAAGGGGGAGGGGTCGACCATACCCACACACCCAGATCAATATGGGGGGGGGGTAAGAAGCTGTGAAACGGGGTGGGGGAGGGATGGAGAAAAAAAAATCAATATAAGATGAGAAACAGCAGATCAAAGAGAGAAAATACCAGTGAGGGAGATTACACACAGATTCTCTTTTCTTTTTTTTTTTCTTCCTTCAACTCTCAACTTTTGCGAGTTTCTGCTTCTTCATTCTTCACCTTTCTGATCGACTCATTCTTCCGTTTGCTCCGTGGTTCTTTGCGCCTCACTTAAGGACACATACACCAAGCCTGGCATGCCTTCATCTCAATCCGACATTGCCATGGCACAATGGAGCTGTCAGCCTTGCCTCGCAAGACCAGATGATATTACTGCTTAGCCACGCAGTACATCCAGTGTACCCACACAATAAGGTCGCCAACGGAGTGGAGGGAGGAATCCGAGATGAAGTGTGTGCGGGAGGTGAACCAGAACCGCTGAGCATTGGGTGACCACAATTTCAGCTGGGTTGTGAAAGTTCCTTGAAGACTCTTCACTGCCTCTTTCTCATCACCATTTCTCACACCTCTTCCTCAATTTTCATTTCTTCAGGTGCCTTGATCCATTTGCGTAGAGGTGCTAAGTAATTGATCCAAGGCCCCTATGGTGGGTATATCGCGTAGGGGATAAGGGGAAAGTATTGTGCTTATACATCTGTAAATATTATGGTGCTTATACAAATCGACATATTTAAACAGTAGTAGTGGCATTGCCTTTCCTGAAAAAAAATTTCCCACCAATTTCCTGCTTGTCTAATGAATTCATGAACGTTGATACACTTTCTGGACTTATCCTGCTCAAGGTTGATCTGAGATAGCACTACTGGAGGAACTTGGCCCAATGATTAATTGGTCTAGGACGATAAAGGTGCAACGTGTAATGCCGTTTCATTTGACCAATTAATCAGTTGCACAGCCACCGGCACGGTTCCCCATCTCACAGGTACGTTAACCAACGCTAGGCACAAAGATCAGGTCAGAGATGGTGTCCATGGTCTTTTAATAGACACACCAGCCTCCCCAAGTTATCTGGGCCACGACAATATTAAACAGTAGTAGTGCGCATGTGAAAGAGGAGTGCCAGTCATGTCCATAGCCGCAGCTGATGCTCACGGACTACACAGGTAACAAATCTCACTTGAGTTTCAGCAACCACTCGTACAGTCTGACCAGCAATAGCGAAGGATTCTCCGAAGAGACCTGGTACCGGAGGAGTTAAGACTTCGTCTCAGATCATTTGTCAGAGTCCAAGTCTCACATCCGTAGAACAGGACTGGAAGCACCAAGGACCTGAAGACTCGGACGTTCGTCCTCCTGCATAGGTACCGCACAGCGCAACCCTATGATCCAGTGAATCGTGACTCCCCAAGCCTGACCGACATCTGTTGACCTCCAGCTCACAACCTGCGGAGCCATGAATATCACTGCCAAGGAAAGTGAATCTCTGTGACCTCTACTTCCTCACCAAAACAAGTACAGACAAGATGTCATTTGAAAGCCTGGACCTCTGTTTCGACCCAGGAACCCGTAGTCCAGCAGATAGTTCCTCATTCAGTGCCTTGAGGGCCCTATAAGGACATAGTTTCCACAAGGATGACTGAAACATCTGTGAAATCATGGTCAGAGATTCTTGACATTCCCAAGCGATGCACTGCAGCTCGATCTCTCCGACATCTTCACCATAATCCAGTCCATGCAAGTGTTGGAGTGTGGGGGACAATACACACCCCTGAAAAACTCCAGTAACTAAAAATAAGTCGGATACGAAACCACCACACCTCATCATGCACTCTGTCCCAGAGTATAGTTCAGAAATCAGCTCGATCAACCTTGGTGGCACCCCATGAAGACCAAGAATCCTCCAGATGGCATCCAGATTCACTGAATCAAATGCTTTGTAGAGATCAAGAAAGGCTAAGAGCAGCCCCTGCCAAACTCATCTGCATTCGGTGAGGACCCGGAGAGCAAGAATATGGTGAATCATTGAATTTGTTGGTGTAAAGCCTGCCTACACAGGGCGCTGGTACTTAAGCAGATGGTGATGAACCCTATAAGAATTATCTTTGCAAGACTTTTCCAGCACGAGAGCAGCGTCACCCCGCGGTATTTGTTGCAGTCCTGGCGATCACCCTTCCTTTACAGAGAGGGATAACGAAGCCCCTTTTCCAGTCAGTTGGGATGATGCCTGTGCTCCAAACAGAGCACAGAACTGCATCCAATGATACGAGTAATGCATTTCCACCACGCCTTGAGAAGTTCAGCAAATGTCAAGATCCCCCTTTCAACTAGTTCACCGCAGTATGCGTTTCCACAAACAAAGGCAGTTCACAGTTGATTGGAGGGTCAGCAATGGGATAGTTATACCCCTGACGTGCCACTCAGCCGGTGGGTCAGCTTAGTACAACCGTTCAAAGCAACCGGCCAAGCAGGCCTTTACTTCAGATTCCTCTGTCAAAATTCCACCACCTTCTGCTCTAATAGCAGTACACCGAGGATGGGCTTGGCAGAACGCAATGCATGAAATCCTCTAAGCAGGATGAGAATCACTTGTCCACAGGTGATGCGCTACCTTCAGATTCCTCACACATAGGCATTCTATGTTTGCTGCTCCTGTTTGCATGCTCCCACTCAGCCTGTTTGCATGCTCTCAGCTCCCTCTTATCCTAAGCTTGTCAACATCAAACATAGGCTGGGATGGTACCATTCTCCTGGATTTAAGCTGCAACTGCAGAGATGCACACAAGCCTGTCGTCAGCATTGAGGAATTGGACACTGGTAGACCCTGCAGTTCTGAATAATCCTCCAACGACCATCAATGAGCACATGGTCAATCTCCTTTGCCACACCAACAGCATTGGAATACAAAGTCCAGCAATGAGGCTGTTGGCACTGAACCATGACCCAGCCACCCTAAGTCCATCCATGACTTCTTGCAAAGTCAAGGAACTTAGTGCCATTCTGGTTCAGTTCGATCCATGGGGATCAACACATGTCTCATAGCCATCCCCATCAGTGCGAGTCGATGCATTGAAATACCCCAAGACCAGAAGAGTATCTCGTCTAGGGCACTGATCAACCACGGCATAGAATGCCCTTCACAGCGAGATCACTCGCCTCAGTCGGAGCATATATAGAGACCAGGGAAATGACACCCAAGCAATGACGAATCTTGTCTCATAATACACTCGTTGACTTTTTTTTCATTTTTTTTAATTCATTCATCATGGACATTAGTAAACACCATTTGAAAATGTTTTGTTAATCAGAAATTTGTGCATGGATGGTTGTATCGGCACATACAACAGACAACCGTTCTTTGTAGCTATTTTATTCCAAACTTTATGAATTTGAAATGCTTATATGATGGTATTGCGAGTTATAACATGCATGTATACTGAACAAGAAACCTTTCCCAAAAATGGCCTTACTATTCCCAAAAGACAAATGGTCGCCTGTGTATCAATCACTGGGTCCTGGTGTCGTAGAATAATAATTTAAATAAAAAAAATTAAATTAATAAAATAAAATAAGAAAAGAAGAAATTTATTCTTTAAAAAGGTACAGTTGGAAAGCTAATAATCGATTTACCTGGAACAATCACTAGTGTCCGTTTAATCATAAAAATGCCCGTTTTAAAAGCTCGTCTTTCCAGAATGGAGGAAACAGGACCTAGAGTTTTAATGCAGCGGTCGCAACGCTATCACAGCAGGAACTTGAGAATAAGCACACAGATATGGAAGCAACACATAAATTATACGTAGTAATAGTGCTTGAAGCAATAGAAACATATATAATAGCACATGGAAGGAGGTGAACAAACAAACAACCACCAACAGTCCCGTGACGGCATCAACTAAACACGTTACAAAAGATCCTTTTTTCTCACGGTTCATTTCATTCTTCTTCTTGTGTATGGAAGCTTGGCAGCTATAATTTTGTTGGGGCGTGACTACGCCACTGATGCAGTGCCCCTACACCAGTACACTGGTACTCATTTTGCCGACCTCAGGATGACAGGCTGAGTCAACCGAACCTGGTGTTAATCAAGCGGAAAACAGGGCTCAAACTCAGGACCCGAAGACCCTAAGGCCTAACCAACCACCCGAACCACTAAGTCAACACAAGGCTTAATTAATTTCATATCCTCATTGAGATTCACAGATAGACGTGTAATACATTTGTCAACTACAACTTGCTGTCTTGATTAAACCAGTCAACAAAGCACCATGTACGCACGGCTCATCAATTCTAAGTGGAGGATGCAATTCAAGTTTATCAATAGTTGAACTTTATCACACACTGCAAACCTGGACATTTGTTATGCATCAAATGACAGACACTAAAGTACAAGCAGTATGGACCAGAAAAATCAGGCATCATGTGATGCTAGATGTTACTGAACCAATTGTCCTCAACTGCCTTCCTCATTTGTGCATTTATAATCGATAGACAATTTTATACAAAAGCAGAAATCCACCATGATAGTTTAATACAAATTCTGGTGGTACCAAAAAAACCATGAAAAAAAAATTCATGACTACATTGGAAAGCTTGAAAGACCTGCTACCGACAGCTCCAAAGGAAGATACAGTTTTGGCAGTCGAGATATCCAGCTACTTCAAAGATCAGCTACTGCCAATACCATGATTATTTTACACGAGGGAAGTAGAGTTCAAATCGACCGCGAGGATACGCACCTAATACGAGAGCCCCCTTCTCTGATCACCTCTCACTTTGGCGGTTGTCTTCTGATATACAACAAAAAAGAAGAACTACTGTTGTGGGGGAGGGGGAGGGAAGGGGGAAAATCGGGGCTGAAAGAGATGGAGAAAAGGTTACCATCGGCACACATTATCCAGAGAGAAACTTTCAAAACATCCATGGTTATAAAAGGATTCAAACTAAAAGCATCAATTCCAGCAACAATTTTAAAATGATTCATAAACTAGAACGACGCATAAATCTCACCTCGCAAGCTCATTCTGAACAAAAAAACCATTGTTAACTGAACACACTACGATGATGGCCCATATACCAGTATCATCCATGCACCCATTATGTCACATACGTTGCCCTTACCGTAGCTTTATTGATCAGGATATTTAACGACCACTTTTGTGCACATCAAGACTAAATTGCATCAATGAGATGAATATGAAGAGAAATTCAAACTATCTTCCCGTGGCGAGTCGATCATATGTATGAAGTTTCAAATTGATCTGTTAAGTGGTTCTGGAGAAGATTTTTTAGATATTTTTTACGTTTTTATTTTCAATCCAAGACATGACAGATTACGTCGAATTGAATTCTTCACTCACATCGTCATAGACATGCATGACATCATTATGGGAGCATTCTTGAGATTTTTCAGAAACAAGAATTTTTGAATCTGGATTCATCAACTCAATAATATTTCTTGGTTTCAAGTTAATCTTCATGAAATGCCAACATCAGTTTAATACACTCATTATAGTTGCTATGTGTGATGTCATGTACTATCGAACTTCACCGACGTTATCCATTCTATTTGATTTGAGTAATTGCGAGTCAAAGCGTTATCTGAATCCAAATCTTTCCTTCTCAGCCCGCTCAGTTCGTCCTGGACGTTCCCCATTTTGGCTTATCCTGAATCGAATCCAGATAAGCTATTGTCATTGTGCACCATCCGTCCCATTTGACTTCTCCGACCAAACCGCTGGCCGATCCGGCTGAATTTGCAGCAAGGTCCCGCTCCTGACTAGCAACGGGGATGCATAAAGCTCGTTCAAGTCGGTCAAAATGGTAGACGAATAAATTCCTTCAAAAATTCTCTACTCTCGACCCACCAGTCAACGCACCAAATTTGGGTCAAAACATTAGGCCAGGGCCCTGATAAGCTCCAGGTCCAGCGGTTCCATTTAAAAGTTTCACATCGATCAGCCAAGAATTAAGAAAATTAGAAAAAAATAAAAAGAAAATTTAAAATTAATTGAAGAACAGACACGTCACAATCGTTTCCCAACCCCCGTGAGGCAAAACAAATGCAAAAATTGACGATGCCATTCCAAAAATAGTTTTTTTTGCCATTTGTAAATTTCTTATGATCTGTGTACTTGAATCAAGCTTTGAAGAATAGTCATATTATAAACTCTGGCATTATACTTAGTATGTAACTTGGTTCTCGTTAAGGGAAAAGCTCTTTATAATAATTTACAGAGTCATCGTTTATATGTCGATGCACTAATTCGATCTTATGTCATTCCTTTACGAAATGCCATCTCCAGTTGCATGTTGCCAATTCAATATACGGTGATGCTGATCTTACTTATATAACCTGTACCCTTCAACGTTCAATGACAACAGGCTACAATCAGTTTTGAATACAAACACGTGGTAATATCTAAATCATACAAAAGCGCGTGGAATGTTGCTGCATTTTAAACAACCTTGGGCCTCAACAAGTAATATGCTTACAAAAGTAAAGAACAAGGAACAAGAAATAAATGGACAAGGGACAATAGCACCAAACCATTGATATTATCACTGTAAACAAACGGAAAAACACACGCGTCTTCACACTAGTCTCCTGGAAGACAAAACCCTCCATGAGGCTGACTTGCTGGGGATCACTTAATTTAAGTACCCTCACTTGACGGCAACACGGGAAATTATGGCGATTCCCGCAACATCAGGCATGACTTGGGAGGCTTCTGATTGACGTGCAGGACTAGTCGCAATGCATAACTAGTGCAGCACTCAGGAGAGCAACATACCTCTGCCAGGCTTATCAGTTACGTTTGTATCGCACTGACAAGCCGGATCTGGCTCCGGAACTAAACAAAAATCTAATCGGTTTGTTCTCATCACCTAATCCTCAACTTTTGTTCAAAATTTCATGCTATATATAGATTTTTTTTTTTTTTTGGCCCCATCTCGCAATCAATGGTGAAGAATCAAAATTCTCGTTATCCGGATCGGATCTTCACCAATCAAATACAGTCCTTCGTCGCACACCCAACCTGCCCACAACTTTTTGAGATTATCGTTTTTAGCCACATCACTCAATGGTGACGAATCACTTTAAAAATTATCGGATCCAGATTTCACTAAAATCTCATCATATAATCCTCCTCACACGACCAAACTCTCCCCAAATCCAACTAATCCATCCACAATTGTTTTTGAGATATCCTTCCAGACATACTGGTGTGAAACATATCCTCCATCCACCTTCTGTGGCAGAGGCAATGAAAGCAGTTGTCGGAGACGGACTATTGGGAAAAGGGAAGTTATCGATTCCATTTGACGAGGCTTTCAAGTAAATATATAACCGGAGCACTTCTGCAGAGTATTTTTGTTTGGCAAAAAAGTATGTTTTTTTGTGTTGTTTAAACCATCAATTTTTTTCCTAAAGTTACTGGTCCAACGTGAAACTTAGTGGGCAAACCACCGGCCGGCACCCAAAACTCAATCTGTGGGTAAGGGTGGGAGCACTTAAAAGACCATTTTGACCAAGTCATGGAAGATCATATAAATCGCAACATGATGAGCCATTTGCTAAAATTGCATCCTTACAGCAATGACCTTCCTTTTATTATTTTTGAGCAGCACGAGCATCGCTATTTCTCAAATGAAGGCATGTTATCCACTTCAAATCGACACCGTTTCACAACACCGACATATGGCCGGTTTTTACACATCCAAACACTTAACTCATATTCACTGCATTTATGGCTCATACCAAGCTTAATTACATTCCATTGGGTTGCTACTTCCATAGTCCTTTAGGGAGCATGAGCAAGCTCATAACCAGGTTGTGAGGTCATATTCCATTGCTGAGGATCTACCCTTGAACAGGTCACTGCACCATCAAAGTTAAACACCACATTTGCATTTCAATTACCCTTGAAATTCATGCAAAAGTAATCAACATCATCTAAATGTCCTTCCCTGGACTAATATGTACAACCTCCACCACAAGAATTACATAGTGAGTGCTAATTAAGAATATAATAATAAATAAACACTAATAACTAGCCGAAACCCCGTCACAGACAGATTCCGTTCCATGAGGCCCAATATGAAAAGCCAGAAAAAAATATATATCGACATATTGTCAGTGAGGTATTGTGACGGTTGGGAGCCCCAGGAAGGAAAAAGCAAATTTATAGGTTTAAAGCAAGATTATATCTTCACACTCTTGTTTAATAATTAAGAATACATCGTTTTCATGTGGCTAGAGATGTGTTGTGAATGCGAAATAGAAGTAGTTTATGGTCTTTCCTTTCTCTACATTCTCAAATTGGCATGGTGTTGGCTTAACGCTTAAAGTGGCTGGCTTGAGATCTTTGGGTCTTGTGTTCGAGCCCCCGTCGTGCCATCAAAATAACACCAGGTGGACTGACTCAGTCTGTCATCCTTCCAAGGTCGGCAAAATGAGTACCAGCTTACTGGTAACAGGGACACTGCATCAGCGGCCAACCACACTTCCAGAAATGATGCAACCAGCAGCCGCAGGCTGCTATACAAAACAACATTCTCAACTCAAACCATTTCTCAAGCATAGTACTACAGCTGCGATAAGGATTTCCATGTCCTTCTCAGTGGATAATTTGTTTGCAATTGCAATTTGCATTCCTCCAAAGGCCACTGCGTCGTCTGTCTCCCTTCAAATTGAAGCAATCCTAATAGATGTCAGAGATCTCTAGGTCACTCTTGGGGGGGGAAAAATAAATAAAAATCGATCAGCTATCTGCATGTCACAGGCGTGTTTCAGCAGAACTGACGCGGGATCCCCCATCAACATAAGTAATCCATCACCCTTGACAGGTGGGCAGCAAGTTCTCCCCCCTCCCCTCCCCAGACAGAACCGCAGCAAAGACCCTCCTTTGCCGAATCATACTGCGTTGCCAGGTTGAAAGAGGAGACCCAACAAATCACCAAGGGGGAGGGGTCGACCATACCACACACCAGATCATTATGGGGGGGGGGGAAGAAGCTGTGAACGGGGTGGGGGAGGGATGGAGAAAAAAAAATCAATATAAGATGAGAAACAGCAGATCAAAAAGAGAGAATACCAGTGAGGGAGATTACACACAGATTCTCTTTCTTTTTTTTGTTTTTCTTCCTTCAACTCTCAACTTTTGCGAGTTTCTGCTTCTTCATTCTTCACCTTTCTGACTCGACTCATTCTTCCGTTTGCTCCGTGGTTCTTTGCGCCTCACTTAAGGACACATACACCAAGCCTGGCATGCCTTCATCTCAATCCGACCATTGCCATGGCACAATGGAGCTGTCAGCCTTGCCTCGCAAGACCAGATGATATTACTGCTTAGCCACGCAGTACATCCAGTGTACCCACACAATAAGGTCGCCAACGGAGTGGAGGGAGGAATCCGAGATGAAGTGTGTGCGGGAGGTGAACCAGAACCGCTGAGCATTGGGTGACCACAATTTCAGCTGGGTTGTGAAAGTTCCTTGAAGACTCTTCACTGCCTCTTTCTCATCACCATTTCTCACACCTCTTCCTCAATTTTCATTTCTTCAGGTGCCTTGATCCATTTGCGTAGAGGTGCTAAGTAATTGATCCAAGGCACCCTATGGTGGGTATATCGCGTAGGGGATAAGGGGAAAGTATATGTGCTTATACATCTGTAAATATTATGTGCTTATACAAATCGACAATATTAAACAGTAGTAGTGCGCATTGCCTTTCCTGAAAAAAAAATTTCCCCACCAATTTCCTGCTTGTCTAATGAATTCATGAACGTTGATACACTTTCTGGACTTATCCTGCTCAAGGTTGATCTGAGATAGCACTACTGGAGGAACTTGGCCCAAATGATTAATTGGTCTAGGACGATAAAGGTGCAACGTGTAATGCCGTTTCATTTGACCAATTAATCAGTTGCACAGCCACCGGCACGGTTCCCCATCTCACAGGTACGTTAAACCAACGCTAGGCACAAAGATCAGGTCAGAGATGGTGTCCATGGTCTTTTAATAGACACACCAGCCTTCCCAAGTTATCTGGGCCACGACAATATTAAACAGTAGTAGTGCGCATGTGAAGAGGAGTGCCAGTCATGTCCATACAGCCGCAGCTGATGCTCACGGACTACACAGGTAACAAATCTCACTTGAGTTTCAGCAACCACTCGTACAGTCTGACCAGCAATAGCGAAGGATTCTCCGAAGAGACCTGGTACCGGAGGAGTTAAGACTTCGTCTCAGATCATTTGTCAGAGTCCAAGTCTCACATCCGTAGAACAGGACTGGAAGCACCAAGGACCTGAAGACTCGGACGTTCGTCCTCCTGCATAGGTACCGACAGCGCCACACCCTATGATCCAGTGAATCGTGACTCCCCAAGCCTGACCGACATCTGTTGACCTCCAGCTCACAACCTGCGGAGCCATGAATATCACTGCCAAGGAAAGTGAATCTCTGTGACCTCTACTTCCTCACCACAAACAAGTACAGACAAGATGTCATTTGAAAGCCTGGACCTCTGTTTCGACCCAGGAAACCCGTAGTCCCAGCAGATCAGATTCCTCATTCAGTGCCTTGAGGGCCCTATAAGGACATAGTTTCCACAAGGATGACTGAAACATCTGTGAAATCATGGTCAGAGATCTTGACATTCCCAAGCGATGCACTGCAGCTCGATCTCTCCGACATCTTCACCATAATCCAGTCCATGCAAGTGTTGGAGTGTGGGGGACAATACACACCCCTGAAAAACTCCAGTAACTAAAAATAAGTCGGATACGAAACCACCACACCTCATCATGCACTCTGTCCCAGAGTATAGTTCAGAAATCAGCTCGATCAACCTTGGTGGCACCCCATGAAGACCAAGAATCCTCCAGATGGCATCCAGATTCACTGAATCAAATGCTTTGTAGAGATCAAGAAAGGCTAAGAGCAGCCCCTGCCAAAACTCATCTGCATTCGGTGAGGACCCGGAGAGCAAGAATATGGTGAATCATTGAATTTGTTGGTGTAAAGCCTGCCTACACAGGGCGCTGGTACTTAAGCAGATGGTGATGAACCCTATAAGAATTATCTTTGCAAAGACCTTTCCCAGCACTGAGAGCAGCGTCACCCCGCGGTATTTGTTGCAGTCCTGGCGATCACCCTTCCCTTTACAGAGAGGGATAACGAAGCCCCTTTTCCAGTCAGTTGGGATGATGCCTGTGCTCCAAACAGAGCACAGAACTGCATCCAATGATACGAGTAATGCATTTCCACCAGCCTTGAGAAGTTCAGCAAATGTCATAGATCCCCCTTTCAACTAGTTCACCGCAGTATGCGTTTCCACAAACAAAGGCAGTTCACAGTTGATTGGAGGGTCAGCAATGGGGATAGTTATACCCCTGACGTGCCACTCAGCCGGTGGGTCAGCTTAGTACAACCGTTCAAAGCAACCGGCCAAGCAGGCCTTTACTTCAGATTCCTCTGTCAAAATTCCACCACCTTCTGCTCTAATAGCAGTACACCGAGGGATGGGCTTGGCAGAACGCAATGCATGAAATCCTCTAAGCAGGATGAGAATCACTTGTCCACAGGTGATGCGCTACCTTCAGATTCCTCACACATAGGCATTCTATGTTTGCATGCTCCTGTTTGCATGCTCCCACTCAGCCTGTTTGCATGCTCCTCAGCTTCCCTCTTATCCCTAAGCTTGTCAACATCAAACATAGGCTGGGATGGTACCATTCTCCTGGATTTAAGCTGCAACTGCAGAGATGCCACAACAAGCCTGTCGTCAGCATTGAGGAATTGGACACTGGTAGACCCTGCAGTTCTGAATAATCCTCCAACGACCATCAATGAGCACATGGTCAATCTCCTTTGCCACACCAACAGCATTGGAATACAAAGTCCAGCAATGAGGCTGTTGGCACTGAAACCATGACCCAGCCACCCTAAGTCCATCCATGACTTCTTGCAAAGTCAAGGAACTTAGTGCCATTCTGGTTCAGTTCGATCCATGGGGATCAACACATGTCTCATAGCCATCCCCATCAGTGCGAGTCGATGCATTGAAATACCCCAAGACCAGAAGAGTATCTCGTCTAGGGCACTGATCAACCACGGCATAGAATGCCCTTCACAGCGAGATCACTCGCCTCAGTCGGAGCATATATAGAGACCAGGGAAATGACACCCAAGCAATGACGAATCTTGTCTCATAATACACTCGTTGACTTTTTTTTCATTTTTTTTAATTCATTCATCATGGACATTAGTAAACACCATTTGAAAATGTTTTGTTAATCAGAAATTTGTGCATGGATGGTTGTATCGGCACATACAACAGACAACCGTTCTTTGTAGCTATTTTATTCCAAACTTTATGAATTTGAAATGCTTATATGATGGTATTGCGAGTTATAACATGCATGTATATCTGAACAAGAAACAAAACATTTCCCAACAATGGCCTTATCTATTCCCAAAAGGACAAATGGTCGCCTGTGTATCAATCACTGGGTCCCTGGTGTCGTAGAATAATAATTTAAATAAAAAAAAATTAAATTAATAAAATAAAATAAAGAAAAAGAAAAGAATTTTATTCTTTAAAAAGGTACAGTTGGAAAGCTAATAATCGATTTACCTGGAACAATCACTAGTGTCCGTTTAATCATAAAAATGCCCGTTTTAAAAGCTCGTCTTTCCAGAATGGAGGAAACAGGACCTAGAGTTTTAATGCAGCGGTCGCAACGCTATCACAGCAGGAACTTGAGAATAAAGCATCACAGATATGGAAGCAACACATAAAATTATACGTAGTAATAGTGCTTGAAGCAATAGAAACATATATAATAGCACATGGAAGGAGGTGAACAAACAAACAACCACCAACAGTCACCGTGACGGCATCAACTACAACACGTTACAAAAGATCCTTTTTTCTCACGGTTCATTTCATTTCTTCTTCTTGTGTATGGAAGCTTGGCAGCTATAATTTTGTTGGGGCGTGACTACGCCACTGATGCAGTGCCCCTACACCAGTACACTGGTACTCATTTTGCCGACCTCAGGATGACAGGCTGAGTCAACCGAACCTGGTGTTAATCAAGCGGAAAACAGGGCTCAAACTCAGGACCCGAAGACCCTAAGGCCTAAGCCAACCACCCGAACCACTAAGTCAACACAAGGCTTAATTAATTTCATATCCTCATTGAGATTCACAGATAGACGTGTAATACATTTGTCAACTACAACTTGCTGTCTTGATTAAACCAGTCAACAAAGCACCATGTACGCACGGCTCATCAATTCTAAGTGGAGGATGCAATTCAAGTTTATCAATAGTTGAACTTTATCACACACTGCAAACCTGGACATTTGTTATGCATCAAATGACAGACACTAAAGTACAAGCAGTATGGACCAGAAAAATCAGGCATCATGTGATGCTAGATGTTACTGAACCAATTGTCCTCAACTGCCTTCCTCATTTGTGCATTTATAATCGATAGACCAATTTTATACAAAAGCAGAAATCCACCATGATAGTTTAATACAAATTCTGGTGGTACCAAAAAACCCATGAAAAAAAAATTCATGACTACATTGGAAAGCTTGAAAGACCTGCTACCGACAGCTCCAAAGGAAGATACAGTTTTGGCAGTCGAGATATCCAGCTACTCTCAAAGATCAGCTACTGCCAATACCATGATTATTTTACACGAGGGAAGTAGAGTTCAAATCGACCGCGAGGATACGCACCTAATACGAGAGCCCCCTTCTCTGATCACACTCTCCACTTTGGCGGTTGTCTTCTGATATACAACAAAAAAGAAGAACTACTGTTGTGGGGGAGGGGGGAGGGAAGGGGGAAAATCGGGGCTGAAAGAGATGGAGGAAAAGGTTACCATCGGCACACATTATCCAGCAGAGAAACTTTCAAAACATCCATGGTTATAAAAGGATTCAAACTAAAAGCATCAATTCCAGCAACAATTTTAAAATGATTCATAAACTAGAACGAGCGCATAAATCTCACCTCGCAAGCTCATTCTGAACAAAAAAATACCATTGTTAACTGAACACACTACGATGATGGCCCATATACCAGTATCATCCATGCACCCTATTATGTCACATACGTTGCCCTTATCCGTAGCTTTATTGATCAGGATATTTAACGACCACTTTTGTGCACATCAAGACTAAATTGCATCAATGAAGATGAATATGAAGAGAAATTCAAACTATCTTCCCCGTGGCGAGTCGATCATATGTATGAAGTTTCAAATTGATCTGTTAAGTGGTTCTGGAGAAGATTTTTTAGATTTATTTTTACGTTTTTATTTTCAATCCAAGACATGACAGATTACGTCGAATTGAATTCTTCACTCACATCGTGTCATAGATCAGACGTATGAAGTTTCAGATTTTTCGGAAAAGAATTTCCATCAACCAATTATGGCTGGAATCTTCAACACCAACATCTTTATCACTCTGTATATATCTATGGGGAGTTGATGACATGCCAAGTTTCAATATTTTTGTTGCGTGGTTTTGAAAATGTCCAAAAGTTTTCCTTTAATCAAATATGGCCAAAATCAGAGTTATCAATAAAATATTCTTCATGGTGAGTCCCTCCATTTTTGGCTTATCTGGAATTCGAATTCCAGATAAGCTATTGTCATTGTGCACCATCCGTCCCGTATTTTGACTTCTCCGACCAAACCGCTGGGCCGATCCGGCTGAAATTTGGCAGCAAGGTCCCGCTCCTGACTAGCAACGGGGATTGCAAAGCTCGTTCAAGTCGGTCAAAATGGTAGACGAGATAAATTCCTTCAAAAATCTTCTCTACCTCTCGACCCACCAGTCAGAACGCTACCAAATTTGGGTCAAAACATTAGGCCAGGGCCCTGATAAGCTCCAGGTCCAGCGGTTCCATTTTTAAAGTTTCACATCGATCAGCCAAGAAATTACAGAAAATTAGAAAAAAATAAAAAGAAAAATTTAAAATTAATTGAAGACAGACACGTCACAATCGTTTCCCAACCCCCGTGAGGCAAAACAAATGCAAAAATTGACGATGCCATTCCAGAAACTAGTTTTTTTTTTTTGCCCATTTGTAAATTTCTTATGATCTGTGTACTTTGAAAATGCATATTTTGCCTTTGAACTTGCTGGAACTCTTATATTAGAGTTCATTATTGTAATTAAACTTCATTCCTTTCTGTTGCCATTAAATAACTTAGCTATGTATTACTCCAGATAACATTACTCCCAAGCGAGCTTTGGTGTACTCCTGATTAAACAGTGAGTCAAGTCAGACAGTGCACCAAAACGCTGCACCACAAGATCAGTTTCTGAATGGTCTAAAACTACATAAAGGAAAAGATTAAACAACTTAACCTAAATCAGGGATACTCAATAAAGCGCTGGAAATGTATCAGGTGGATGTACAGGCTTGCCTCAGACAGTAATTGCTTAAAAAAGTAAAGAACAGAGAGAACAAGAAAATTAAAATGGAACAAGGGACAATAGCACCAAAACCATTGAGTATGTATCACATGTAAACAAAACGGGAAAAAACACACGCGTCTTCACCACAGTTCTCCTGGAAGACAAAACCCTCCATGAGGCTGACTTGCTGGGGATCACTTAATTTTAAGTACCCTTCACTTGACGGCAACACGGGAAATTATGGCGATTCCCGCAACATCAGGCATGACTTGGTGAAGGCTTCTGATTTGACGTGCAGGACTAGTCGCAATGATAACTAGTGCAGCACTCAGGAGAGCACATACCTCTGCCAGGCTTATCAGTTCACGTTTTGTATCGCACTGACAAGCCGGATCTGGCTCCGGAACTAAACAAAAATCTAATCGGTTTGTTCTCATCACCTAATCCTCAACTTTTGTCAAAATTTCATGCTATATATAGATGTTTTTTTTTTTTTTGGCCCCATCTCGCAATCAATGGTGAAGAATCAAAAATTCTCGTATCCGGATCGGATCTTCACCAAAATCAAATACAGTCCTTCGTCGCACACCCAACCTGCCCACAACTTTTTGAGATATCGTTTTTAGCCACATCACTCAATGGTGACGAATCACTTTAAAAATTATCGGATCCAGATCTTCACTAAAATCTCATCATATAATCCTCCTCACACGACCAAACTCTCCACCAAATTCCAATCTAATCCATCACAATTGTTTTTGAGATATCCTTCTCAGACATACTGGTGTGAAAACATATCCTCCATCCACCTTCTGTGGCAGAGGCAATTGAAAGCAGTTGTCGGAGACGGACTATTGGGAAAAGGGAAGTTATCGATTCCATTTTGACGAGGCTTTCAAGTAAATAGTATAACCGGAGCACTTCTGCAGAGTATTTTTTGTTTGGCAAAAAAGTATTGTTTTTTTTGTTGTTTTAAACCCCATCAATTTTTTTCCTAAAAGTTACTGGTCCAACGTGAAAACTTAGTGGGCAAAACCACCGGCGACCGGCACCCAAATCAATCTGTGGGTAAGGGTGGAGCACTTTAAAAAGACCATTTTGACCAAGTCATGGAAGATCATATAAATCCGACAACATGATGAGCCATTTGCTAACCTAAATTGCATCCTTACAGCAATGCATCCTTCCTTTTATTATTTTTGAGCAGCACGAGCATCGCTATTTCTCAAAATGAAGGCATGTATCCCCACTTCAAATCGACACCGTTTCACAACACCGAACATATGGCCGGTTTTACACATCCAAACACTTAACTCATATTCACTGCATTTATGGCTCATACCAAGCTTAATTACATTCCATTGGTTGTTGCTACTTCCATAGTCCTTTAGGGAGCATGAGCAAGCTCATAACCAGGTTGTGAGGTCATATTTCCATTGCTGAGGATCTACCCTTGAACAGGTCACTGCACCATCAAAGTTAAACACCACATTTGTCCATTTCAATTACCCTTGAAATTCATGCAAAAGTAAATCAACATCATCTAAATGTCCTTTCCCTGGACTAAATATGTACAACCTCCACCACAAGAATTACATAGTGAAGTGCTAATTAAGAATAATAAATAAATAAAAAACACTAATAACTAGCCGAAACCCCGTCACAGACAGATTCCGTTCCATGAGCCCAATATGACAACCAGTGACGTCTCTTGTAGGAGCCGGATCCCAGTCGATGTACTCCATGGCCTTACCTAATGAGGCCTACAAAACGTCCTTGTACATGACATTTTTGGTGTACACTACTCCTTGTGAAGAAGTCCCCTGATTTGTGCACGTGTCTACTTTGACGTACAAACACAGTGTCAAAACTTCTCAGGTCAAAGTACCGATAAAAACGTGACGCGACCGCTAGGAGGAGCACAAAATTGGTCCTTCAGTATTAATATTGAGATACAATGTTTCTTGTTACATTTTTTGTGTCAAATTCACATTTTGAGGTAGTCAGCATGTGCAGAAGAGGGTTTTACATTGCAGACGCTATTTTC
Organism: Eptatretus atami; assembly: GCA_035128595.1. Classification (NCBI taxonomy): domain Eukaryota; kingdom Metazoa; phylum Chordata; class Myxini; order Myxiniformes; family Myxinidae; genus Eptatretus; species Eptatretus atami. The sequence continues at coordinate 12,047,289 of CM068966.1, read as the reverse complement.
GAGGAATGGAATTACACCGCTCAGCGGTGACGGTCTGTCGAAGACAGACGTAATGACGTCAAGACGTCCTTATGCCTCTCAGCAGTGACGTCACACGTCGCAATGTAAAACGAAAAGTGTTTATTCCGCTTCAGAGTTGAAGGTTGACTATTGCCACGATGTGCGATGCACTCTTACAGGTACGAAGTTTCTTTCAGTCCAGGTCACAGTACCGAGAAAAACGTGACGCGACCGCTAGGAGGAACACAAAATTGGTCCTTCAGTATTAATATATAGATAATAATAAAGACCAAAATAACTTGATTATTGTCAGAAAGTGTTTACACAGCACCAATACAAACCCCAATGCATGCATATAGCATAAGCCGAGAATGCCTAGTTATATTTCCAATTTGACAAAAAAAACAACTGTTTTAATAAGTCTTTTACGTAGTTTTGAACCATCACGCCTGAGCCAGACTCCTACGCGAGCACTATAGTTAGTGGTGCTATTGTTATCCGGTGATACTGTTAGGAAATTTCTCCAAACAAAAGACGGTCGGCACAAATTTTTAGTCAAGTTAGCGCAATTGTGGCAAAGGTAACATTCATAGCCTGGGTGAGAAATACAGATTAGGATACAATAGAACAAAAGGAACAGCAGAAAGAGAAGAGGGAAATGCCAAAGCAGGGAAAAGGGAGAAAAGAGGTAGACAAACAAGTGATGCAGGTCAGAATGAAGGTCAGTGGAGGATGCAGGAGGTGGACAAGGAATGGTAGGAAAGGAAAAAAAAAAAAAAAAACTGGAAATTTGGAAGGAGGTGGGCTTGGGGAGGGCAGGGGTAATGCGAGTAGAAAAGATCATCGTTTTGGAAGGGGACGATCTGATATGGTGAACAGCTGTCTTGAAGACCTGGAGGGAAGAATGAGATTGAAGAGGATGTGAAAGTTGATTCAACTGGTGGGGGGTGGGGAGGGGGGGGGAAGAAAGAGGAACATAAGTGGAGGTGAACAGTGATTCTGATTTTGGAGTTTCACCAGAAAGGGGTTGATGGTGGGACTATGTGCCTCACAGGAACTGAGGAGGGCAGGGCAAGGCATAGAGGGGGAAAAGGGTGGCAAGACCACAAAGGAGGCAGAAGAAGACAGAGACCACCGACCTGTCTGCGATGGCAAAGTGATAGGCCCATCGACTCAACTTCACCACAGGAGATTCCAATGATCTTGAAAGGCCTTGGTTTATATTTTAAAATTTCAATCTTTTCCATACAATCCATTCAACAAATTTATCATTTTCTGGAGCGGTAAAAGGAAAGAGTAGCTGCAAGCATGCGATGAAAAGAGTGAGGGGATGACTGTGGGAGCTTGAAGTTTATAGCGCTCAACAAGACAGAGAATCACTGGTATTCTGCGCAGCCCTTTTCACACATGGCAGAACAATATTCAAGTTGATCTGGATGGATGGCCACCCACATTACAATAGCTTGGCCCATTTCCGAAAAATTTAAATGATGCACATCGACGCCAAGCAAATGAGGCTTTAAATATATAAACTACAAAAGTAAATTTGTATATGCTTCAAAAACAAATAAACAAACAAAAAAAAAATGGAACCAAATTTCGCATGTTACCGATGGGTGGGTAACCCCCAAGGATGGTTTCTGCTGGGATAGCATATCTAGGGAGGGGGGTTGGGGGGTTCAGGTTAGGTGGTGTGAGGAAGACCCCAATTCTCTCTATGCAAATGTGTATCACATAGCGTCATCTATTGGTATCCGGTATTACAAATAATCTTGTAGAAAGTAAGTTTCAACAATTTAACAACATGCATTATGGCGATACTGAAATCTGAATTAGAATAATTGGAAATTTTCAAAATGTTCCATTTTACTCATTTTAAGCAGAGGTTCAAACCAAAGCATCCAACACTCATAGCGAAGCGAAAGAGATTTGTTTTTTTCTTAACACCCACCATACTTAAGCAGCAAGGTTGGCCAATGAAGATGGGTGGCAAGATGGCCTAGAGGTACGCACCCTTGCCTGGGTTTGAATCTCGGTCAAGCTATAAACTGTCATCTCTGGCCTTCACGAGCAGGGTGTACTGTCTGCCGACATTAGTTGGTGGACATTAAAGTTCCCACGGTGTCCTTCGTGAAGAATAGGCGAGCTATCACTGGCACCCTGGGCAAATTCCGAATTCTTGCCGCAACCTCAGTTGAACATCAGGCCAAGCCAGGCAGTTCATGAAAGACTTGAGCAAAGCTTCTCCCGGCTAACCCCGCAAGAATAATTGTGGACGTTAAAGGAGGAGGGGAAGGTGATGATGTTTGCAGACTTCCAAACAGATGGAAGATGACCTCGGGCAAATGATAGGCTGAAGAGAGTACAATGTCTGATGTATAGAATGATGTCTGATTAAATCGGTCCCTGAAGCGACGCGTAAAAACGACTAGCAAGTCTTGTAGTACATACATTTAAAAAAAATTTTTTTTTTTAAAAAGGTCTATTACAAGCATATGCAACAGGGGAGGGGGATAGACGACCTGCTGCATTTGGAATTTTAAACATTGTCCACAGAGAGACCATTGATGACGCTCTTCAAATCAAGTTTCTGCTTCTGAAGTAAAAAGTTACATTTTCTCTTCTGGACACTTTGGAACTCTTAAGGTGTTGGATTGTTATCATGGTCATTGGATCCATCCCATCCTTTCATATGCAGTATTTAGCAGTGCGTTTGGTCATTGCTAGGTGGTTTAGGGTAGCGATTCGTTATCGATGCCGGCGATGGCTCGCCCACTCTTCCCAAAGGACACCGTGGGTTCTTCAATGCTCACCAACCAACGCCAGCAGACGGGACACCCAGTTCAATGTCCATGCGAGGAGCGGCACTCACATCGATGAACCATGATGGCAGGTCACAGCTGGGTCGACATTCGAACCGAGGCAAGACGGCTCGGAGGAGGCGAGTGTGCACACCTCCAGACTACCCTGTCAGCCATGGTCAGTGGAGTAGACATCTGCTCAACCAAGCTGCATGCGTCCAACAGTTGCAGACTGGTCCAGTCGGGTGTAAATGTGAAGCACTTGAGTTACACGTCACACAAAAGGAAAACAAATCGTCAGCAAACTGTTATCACGTACTCTTACGGGGTTAGGGTGGTGACGATTCGTGGTGACGATGCAAGGATCAGAAAGTAATCCACCTCATACTTTGGCCACAGATTTCAAATTAAAACGGTTTAAAAAAAAAATAAAAAATTTAAATCTCCATCTTATGAATAGATTTATTTCGAGAGATCAGTTGGTTGTTGGTGATTCCAACATGAAGATATTTAAATAAACCATGTGAAGTAGTACAGTACTTCGAGCATGAGTATATATATATGTGAAAATGACGTCATAATATAACCCTGAACGTCTTTTTTTTAAGCCTTCAGGTTTACGTAATAGGAGTAAATGACGTCAAACTCGAGCGAAGGGCACACGAGTGTGTCACACAGGAGGGGGGGACAATGAATGGGGACATGACAAGGGAACGAAGGCCCCAGCGAACCCAAGGCTGTTAAAATGACGCGACATGAGGTTATAACCGACGAGGAAAGGCCGAGGCCCGCCATGCCTCCTGCCGGGCGCCATGTTGTGCCGAGCCTCGGTGCCAATTCAAAGGGTTTTCACGCACGACCAGCACGACCGGAGCGAGAAAAGTCCCTCAAGGCTCCGCTTCAAGGGACGACGAGGCTCCGAACAAGGCCTAGACCGAGGGGGCACCGCGGTAGGACACCGGGACTGGGCGAGCCGGGCTCCTTCCCTCCGCCGCCTTTGTTCTCTCACCTGCTTCCCAAGGACGCCCCAGTCGCCGTCACCCCCCTTTAGTGAGACGATCTCTGGTCACACGAACACCCGAGAAAACGACGATGGCGGCTCTGAAATTAAACGAACAGCACCCACGGTCAGGGTTTCTTGTTGGACCGTAACGTCGACTCGCTTCACGTACGTCGGCAGAGCGTACAGCAAGGCCGGCATTGCCTGCTGCTCTGAAGGGAGGAAGCGCCGTGACGTCTTATATATACACACTGTGATGTCACTTTCAGAAAGGAAGGGACGGCGCACCCGGCTTCGGCTGACGCTTCCTCTTCTTCATTAAAAAAAAAATCACGTCACGTGTTGCTCTGACGTAACGAACGACACGTGGCCGGTTTAAATTTGAAGCCAACGTCGGGGCAGGTTGGCGTCGAGGTGCGCGCGCTCGTCCGGGTTCAAATCCCGCCCCGGCGACAAACTGTCACCACGTCGGTGTTTCACACACGCAGAAGGCGGCAAGGTGATTCACTCCCTCAGACGGACGTCAAAATGGACATAACCCGTCCACCGGCATTCCTTGATGGACCTTGATGAGGATCCCGCGGTGTCCTTCGCAAAGAGTCGGCGAGCTATCGCCGGCATCCTGAATAAACTCCAAATTCTGCCCTGACTATTGTTGGAAGGGGGAGGCAAATATCGCGAGCAAGAAAGAAAAAGAAAGAAAGAAAAAAAATATTTATTTAATTACTTAATTAATTAATCATATATATATATATATATATATCTATAATTCCAGCAATCTCTGTCTGTCTGTCTGTCTGTCTGTCTGTCTGTCTGTCTGTCTGCGACCGCCGTTTCTCGACGACCGCCGGTCCGATCTCATTGAAACTTGCCAGGAATATTGCCGGGGACCCGCGGATGTGCCTTTTCGAGGTTTGATATCAATCGGACGAGCGGTTCCCAAGTTACGGCCATTTTATTGCTTTTTCAGTGTTGAAAAGGTTGAAAAAAAAGAGGAAGCATTGTGACGTCATTCGTGACGTCACAATGCTTCCTCTTTTTTTTTGATATGATGTCACAATTGACTCTGGGACCTGAGTATGTGAAGCTTCACTAAAGCTTCATTCACTAAAAAGCTTCACTAAAAACAAATTGGTGTTTTAATTTCGACTAACAACAACGATTTATTCGCGAGCGGTTCCCAAGTTGCGGCCATTTATCTGTGACCAATGACAAGACACGGTGCTATGACGTCACGAATGACGTCACAATTAATGTTGTTTTATTTATTTATTTATTTTTATTATTTTTTTTGCAAATTGACGGTCCGATCTGATTGAAACTTGCCAGGAATATTGCTGGGGACCCGCGGATGTGCCTTTTCAAGGTTTGACATTAATCGGATAAGCAGTTCCCAAGTTACGGCCATTTATCTGTTGACCAATATCTGCGAGAGAGGGGGACGGGATAGGGGGGGATGGAGTGGGGGCAATATCTGCGAGAGAGGGGACGGGAGAGGGGGGATGAGAGTGGGGCGAGAGAGAGAGGCGAGAGAGGAAGGGGGAGAGAGAAGGGCGAGACTAGGGGGGAGAGAGGGGGGCGAGAGGGGGGAGAGGGGGCAGAGAGAGGGGGCGAGAGAGGGGGGGAGAGAGAGGGAGTGAGAGAGGGGGGATGAGAGTGGGGGGCGAGAGGAGGGGGGGAGAGAGAGGGGGGGAGAGAGAGAGGGGCGAGAGAGGGGGGCGAGAGAGGGCTGCACATACTGGCACTCACCTACGGGCACGCAGCTACGGGCCCGCCCCTACGGGCCCGTACTAGTATATACAATATACATATACATACAGGTAAGACCAAAATTATTCAAACCCTTACCAAATTTAGAGTATTTTGAATCGTGTTATTTGAGGAATGAGTTTCTTCTGGCTTAAGTGACATAAGAATGTGACAAAGAGCTGAAAGAATCACTGCAAGAGACATTTCAAGAAATACGTCGTTTTGGGGGTATTTTATTGATAGATTTACAAAAATAAAATGTCATGTCCAGAATTATTCATACCCTTGCTTAGATCAGTTCAAAGTCGCATTCAGTAATCAATGTTGAAGCCTCTGTTTGTGATTACGGGCTCCAAACGGTTTTTATACTTGTGCACAAGGTTTTTGCATTGTCTCTACAGGGATTTTGGCCCACTCCTCCTTCGCGAAGGTCTCCGGGTCTTTGAGGTCGGAAGGCTTCCTTGCCCATCACTCCGGTCTTGAGCTCCCTCCACAGATTCTC
>CM068966.1:12029203-12041224 GCA_035128595.1 Eptatretus atami | reverse complement strand
AGGTCCGGACTTTGGCTTGGCCACTCCAGAACGTCTACATCATTATCCCGGAACCATTTCTTGACTGACTCGGCGATGTGTTTTGGATCGTTGTCCTGCTGTTACGTCCGATGCTCCCCGAGGTGAAGTTTCTCTGCGGACTGTTTGATGTTTTCCTCAAGGATCTTGATGTACACCCAATAAATGTTAATTTGTTACATGTAAATTATTTCCATTGCAGTCCATCCGAAAGGTGTGGATTCAGGTGCCTTAAAAGAGGATTCGGGAACAACAACAAATCATCGAAAGACGACAAGATTAATTTTGAAAAGGAAGAAAAGGCACAGTATCATTGGGTGACCGTCAGTCTCCAACCCCACACCACTCCTCACCCCCACCCTGCACTTTAATGTGGGGCGGGACGACCTCGCATAGTTTAAGTCGTATGCCAAGCATTCGATACGAAAAAAATTAAAGAATCACTTACCTGAAACTGTCGATGTCCTGCGTGTGGTGAACCTGGAACAGGTGCACGACTTGTGCATTGCCCTCTACTCCCTAAAATATTATAAATGGCAAACAAAAAAAACAAACACGACCAATAAACTTTCATCCTAGCTCTGCACAAAGAAGTGTTCGATCCTTTGAGGGCGCATAACAGGGTGTTCATTGCTGCAGTACTTGTGATTAGAGATCCCGTCTTCCCTTCTTAAAAAAGGATTCCATTGTTGCCCAGTCCCATGGTCCAAAACTAACTTTCATACATTGTATTTCCAGAAAGCATTAAATGGTTACAAAAATCACACTTTCACAATATGGTTGTGCATACGCATCTAACTAAGTATGGCGTATCATGAACATAAATATCAACTGCGATAAAAATATGATTGATGTCTAGAATATAGTGCAAGACATTGACATACGAAAAGTCTTTGGTACCTTTGTCTCCGCCCGACCAAAGAGAGCCCGACATTCTCCATAGTTTGCCTGTCAACCCTGCATCTTTAACTTCCAGAAATGTTCGCTTTCCACTGCAACAGACGCATTATTCCAAATAGAAATATAGAGATCCCAATGACATTAAACCATCAATCACACTCCTCCAAATTAATATTCTCCTCATAAAGGAAAAAGAGAGATCACATATTTACCTTTCTCAGGTCCTGGCACCCGTTCCCCCCCGAAATTGGCTTCCTGATCGGCCTCCATTCTACACCCACCTGCAGACTGTTCACCCTCTTTCCCCGTATATTCTCATCCGCGACGCAAAGGGAATTCGCTCTGTCAAAAGAGGAGAAATTAGGAAACAATGCCAGTGAACGCAACACAAACGCACTCCGGACCAATTATCAAGCTTACTCGTAAATGGGTACACACCCGCACCTTCTCAACCTCTCATCTCCTAAGTGTATTTAATCCTGCATTACACACACCAAACCTTACACTTTGAATATTTGTGTACTCGCTCATCGACACAGAGTGAAGACCATGTAAAGCAACATCAATCTTACCCAGCGCATCAGTAAAGCACTCTACAATTCTTCAGCCCCCCCCATCAGCTACCGATGTTCAACCAACCTCTTTGAACTCTCGGATAATGCTCATGACACTGCAAAGAAAAAACTAACACACCCGCCCTGCATCTCCATCCCCAACCCGACACTAACAATAAATCAAAATACATCCATTGACTTCCATCACGTGACTACCCGTGACCGATTCCTCATCTCACAATGGATGAATTAAAAAGAACACGACCTGTTACCTATTGTCCCTGGCCTAATGTTGCAACCCAAAATAAGAAAGATTATTACACAAAATTACGAAGCTGAATTTTACGTGACAGAACAACACGAAGAATTCATTACCAGTCACACCAGAACATTGCTGCCAACTTTAAAGCACGGATCGACTTGCGGATTGCCGAACGTCAAAAAACAGGGAAAAGTCGGACAAGCAACGATCATGAATAAAACCTTATGGACTAATTCCAGCAGCAAAAAACAAAATTGGGAAGATACCCCTGCCCACCCCCTCCCTCCCTCCGTGAAACCCTAACCATCTTTTTTGATGTCATGAACAGCTTCGTTCATCATGGTAAGGAAAGTATTCCGGTCAAGTTTATTGGAATTGTGTGTTCTAATAAGCAAAGCAATAACTATTTGGGGGAAACCCCCCACCGAAACCCCATCTTTAATGTTGTGACAAACTCTGGTACCAACTGTGGAAGTTGTGGTGAATTTCATCGGGAAATGTTCAAACTCCACAAAGAACCCACACGAATAGTTTTACTTCCAAAACTCCCGCGCACCACCACTACAGTAGAGATACAAACCAAACAAACGACCCTTACAAAAAAAAAAAAAAAGAGCAACAATGCTACACCACATTCTTACACAATACCTATAAACAACAAAGTCTGACTTGATCCTCACTGTTCAAAGTATGCGGAAAACATAAAAACATTATCACTCACGAAACAACATGAAAACATAAAAAACTGACGACATTTGGGCATAAATCCAAAACGACTCGCTGCATCAAAAAGATTTCCAAAATCTTCAATTAACACTATAATAAATTGATTTTATCACAAATTAATTTAAACTACTAAAAATTTAACCTCATGTTTCCAGGAAACCTCTTGCTTTGAAAGAACATAAATACAAGAAGAGAGGGGCGAGGGGACAGACAGAGTTGGGAATTAGAACCGCATAGATACACAGACCCACACTACTGCGTCGTCGTGTCGATAGTAGTAGTACGTATAGATTAGTCAGTCTAAGTAGAGTCGTTAGTATCAGAGTAACGTTCCATTCAATGAACCAACATTAAAAAAAGGAAGTCAGAAAATGGTGAAATTAACAATGTAATCTACACCACTGACGAGAGTGAGAAACAGAAACAAGAGAAGAAAAGAAAAGGGAATAGACATCACAACGGTGAAACAGAGATGAGGTAAACATCGAGAAAGGGGGAAACCAGTGAGTGGATGAAGAAAAGAAGAAAACTCATCAGGGGAGCCAGCGGAAAGGTCTCGAAAGTAGAGACTAAAAACAGAAACTGTCTGGGATCAAAAGCAGTAAAGTGTTCCATGTAAAATTAAACACAAAAACAGTCACTCAGCCCCATTGTACAGTCACTATCACAGAATAAAAACAAAATAAGCAGAAGTTAAAAAGATTCCTTTTTTGGATACTTTGCGAGCTCATATAAAGAGCTAAAAAATACATCTTAAAAAAAAACTAACACACTCTTGTTTGATGCGATTTTAATCTCTTGAGTGATAAACCGTACCTAAAAGACTTGCGACCTCGGGTTTCTCGACCCATTCAAAGTAAATACAAGACAAGTTGAGAAAATTATTGAAACAATAAATAAATAAAATAATAATTCTCAAAACAAATTACTCGTACACCACCATTCTCCAATCACTTCATTGAGACTTCCACATGAATCACTCCCACACATTCACACCCATTGTAAAATGTCTCTCGCAGGCAAGTCACACTCACAAATAAAAGATTCACACAAGAAACAAAGGCAAGTTAAAGGTCACAGGTCAAGGTCAAGGTAAAGTAAGGTCAAGCCTGTATCATGAGCCCAAGGCACTTTGCCAATATGTCCAGAGTCAAACAGAGCAGATGGTTCTTGAACTATGTTCAACCGATTACACGAGAAGTAGTGGTCCAGTAAAGAGTTTGTTCCCTTCAACCTGATACAGAGGAGTTTGCACTGTCTTCCTGTTTGAAGAACTCACAATGCAAGTTACACAAACGAACAACACAAACGGAACATCCATCTCCCACAGATCAACCTCACAACATAAGAACAGATTGATAAAACACACTTAATAAAAACAATCCTCCACTGACCTGCTCCACCTCTACCTCCCACCTCTACCCCCCTCACCTCTACCTCCCCTCTCCCCACTCCACCTCTCCCTCCTCCACTCTCCTCCTACCACTCTACTCTTCTCCCCCTCACTCTACCTCCTCCACTCTACCCTACCTCTCCACTCTAACCTCCTCCAACCACCTTTATGAACAAGGCCTCAAGAAGAGTGTTTTCCCTCACATTTGGAAAACAGCTCTACATATGCCCTCCTCACAAACTTTTCTGTCGATTGGATCAATCTAGGACAGCTTCGGCACAGAGAAGCTGCAATGTACAAACAGGGTTCATCATACATAAAAGTTATCGATAACAATCAAGATTAACACTGGCAATTACCATCAAATAAGTTCCATTTCAAACATCAATTTCTGGAACCAATTCTTAGCAACGGTGTTTGTAAAAAATATAAAAACAAATGTTCTTTGTCAGAAATAACCTCTATGGGGCTGCAAGGATGGACACATATACATACACTCCCTTTGGCCAACTCACCTGGGTTTGAAGCTTCCCCAATATAGAAATCCATCTTGGCGTTCGCAGGCAGGTTTGAGCTTCATGGTTCGTCCCTCTCGATGAGTAAGACTGGTTCCTGGTCTGCTAGCATTAATGTGGTGTAAAACCACAGCATCTTTTGTGAATTCATCGCCATCTGAACAGTTATTGATATAATATCTCTAATCACAGTAAACAAACAAACACCCTGATTTATCTCTGCATCCTCGACACTGAACCTCCTTCGAACAAGCAGAACAGACGATTTTCACGGCAGCCTCGCGACTCGATGTGCGAATAGGACAGGTGATAGTTTGAGTCAGTCAGCCCTTACCAAAACTAACGTTTGTAAACCCTTCCACAACCCCACGACAAATTGAGAAAGATCGACGAGCCGAACGCTTGACTGAGCACGTCTAAGCTGAGACGCTGGAACGGAACACCTCACACTGTCCTCGTCAAAAACGGATCTTCATCACATCTAATGAAATCGTCATTCTCACACACCCAAGTGTCACAGTTCCGTACGCACTCGCCACCCCTTTCGCTAACAAGCCACAACAAACAACACCAGACCAGCCTCACGACATTTCTTACTCAGAAATAGACACAGGGGGAATATCACTGAATCGGATGAAAATTGGGAAGTCACGTGACCTGACACTGCACCTTTGAACCTCAAAAACAAAACCGAACCATTGTAACCTCCACAGGTGCCTTTTCTTCTAACTAAACATGACCCTGTACTCCCATCGGTACAGCCTTTGGCTGCTAGTGCATCACTGGTCTAGGGCGCCAGCGGCCGTGAAGCAGTGCCCTATGCCACCACAACTGCCTCACTTCGCCCGAGCTCGAGGAGGAATTCAGGCTGAGTCAACCCATCGTGTTATTCACGGCGAAAAGCTTCGAACCAAACTCCAGACCAACACCACTCGACCACTAACCAACACCAGTCGGCTGAAGTAATCAACAAAAACAAACAAACAGAACACGGACGAAATCGCGATAAACACACTCACCTGGCTCACAGTTCACCGAATACCCCGACAGGGTGATCTGATCCCAACCGACCCCAAACGAATCAACTCCTACCTCGTCACACACACAACATGCCCCACCACCGTCTCCTCAAAATAACTTCGTCACACAGCTCTTGAGAGACGAATAACCCGAACAGGAAAAAACACAAGCAAGGACCACGCTAAACGTACAAGTTCGACGTCAAACTACTACCCAAACCTGGAACCCAACGGAACATCCCCTCTCTCAGGCCTTCTCCACAGACGCCGGGCGCTCGTCCGTCCGGTCTCCCTGAACCAGGCTCTTCGACCTCACAGAAACATTGTCCCGCAGAACCGGAGACGAATACAGGAAACATGACGCCGGAAAAACGCCAAACCGGACATCACGTCCATGTTCTCGTCTCCTCCTCTCCACGACCGCGTCCACCACACAAAGGCAGTGCCCACTCCTTCCCGTGAGGACAAACCCACGGAACAATCACACGCGCTGCTCGGGTCCGGCGCAGAAAACGTAAACTTTAACTTATAGACTCATAAAACTGTCCAGAAGCAAGACAACAATAACAAATAAACTTCATTGGGAAATTTCACCAACAGGCGCGATGCGCAGCGGCCAACACGCAAGCAGGGGCGGTCACAGGGCGGCGCTGCAGCACGGGTAGACGACAGAAGATGCAGAGAATACACGAGGTTCTGGGATAATCCACAAGATTCTACAACTGGGAATCCGTGGTCGGTGCCGGAATGAATTCGTGGGAAACGAACGGTTGGTGAGGAACAGGCTCAGCGTCAGAAGAAAAAGTGACGGAGATTCACACTGGAGAACCTTCCAGTAATCCCGGGTGTCGTACTTTGGAGGTCCCAGATCCGTGAGGTCTCATACGTGCTCGCACCGTCCTAATCAAACCGGCCGGACGGTCTGGAATGCATGCCTGATGACGTGACGAAAGAAGGAGCAAAAGCATTCAAAGGATGGATCACTGAATTATGTGAAGAAATCGATTCCCGCGTTTCGTAGCGGCGAGCAGCCTGATAACCCTTACCAAGCGCGTTGCTCATCAAAGCATAAAAAACACCCAACAGAAGGGAGCTCGGGCAGTACCGTAACAAACAGCGCACTCGGGCGTCACAGAGTGCGACTCGGAACAAAGCGTCCCTGCCTCATTGAACGTATCGACACTTACATGAACGCCCGCTCATTGTATGGTGTAGTGATGGGGGGGGAAGAGAGAAAGAGAGAAAAAAGGAGAAAAGAACCAGGGAGAAGAGAGGAAGAGAGGAGCAAGACGAAGAGCGACGCAAGAGAGAGAGAAAAAGGGATCAAGAGGAGGAACCGCCCGGTCACCTAAACGAACTATGTACCTGTCCACTTACATTTGGAAAGCGGGTTTACATGTCTCGTAGATTGGTGAAGAATCGGCACGAAATGTTAACATAAAAGACAATGCACCTTCAATGTCCCAAATGCATAGACGTATAAGAGGAAATAATACACGACCACCTGACTAAAATAACTGATCACATCAGACAAAAAAATGAATGGCCGCCGCCACTTGACTCCCCATCAACCACACAAGCGGACACGAGCCCGACGTGTCGGAACTGGACCAGCAAAAAAACAAGTTTACGGTGACATTTCAACAGGCCATGGATTCCAACCGATGATTGTACAGTCAGCGCCGGTGGTATAAGTGTTGTTTGTAAGAATTTGGTGTGTTAATGTAAGTGTGAAGTGTATATTGTAAACGATCTTTTGTTGTATAATTGTTATTGGTGTTTGTGATATGTATAGTGGTAAGGAATGTAAATGTGTTGATTTACAGTTGTACGGCTTAACTGATTGGCGATTTGACGGCTGTAATTGCTGTTGTTTAATACAATAAATAATATTATTATAGATGTTTGTTGTGGTGGTCATAATACTGTAACTATTAGTTCAGTCTGTTTGCAGTACGTGTTGTATGGTGTATAAGATATCAATGTGTATTGTTCTGTGTGTTTTCAAAACCTGTCTGGTGTGACCCACACCTGTTCAGCGATACCCACATCTAACCCCTCACCCCTCCTTAAAATTCAATGCCCGAATGACGTCGGCGTTTCTCGTGGTGCATAATGACCGGAAAGCGAAAAAAAAAATAAAATCAATCCACCAGTTGTGATACCGTGGTGAAACGAAAAAGGACATCATACAGTGATATTGGTGGGCGGGATCGGCTGCGACCGACGCGAATGCGAGCAACACAGTCGACTCCACCGAACAACTCTGAATCAATCTTACCCTAGGATACTCCGAAGTACGGCGTCCCCAGACCGTGATCCTCAATAATCCCCACTGGACGGTACTTGCCAATCTCAAAAAAACCCACTGGACGAGCCACGAGAATCCACCCTCGACGAGCTCGAGCTGAAAGCCTGAGCATGCCTCAACCGCCGTAACCAAGGATGCTTACCAAGTCCGGTCAATTCCACCGCAGACAACGGCCTCTTAATCACCCAACGCGCACGTCAGCTCAAACCACAGAAGGAAAGACCAAAGCCAGCTAAACATTCAAAATAGGGTATTTAATGTTACAAGAGGCAGAACACATAAGGGCAATCTAACCGACTACAAAGCGTCAAAATAATATACACAGAACACTAACCATCAACGTAAAGACGGTATCAAGAAACCACAAACACAACGCACACAAAAACGACAAGGAACCTCAAGGTCTCCCTATCTCGCTCTCACGCGAGGAAGTTCGCTGGGAATCAGGACGGTGCTTCCTGGAGCGAGCGCGGCTGGACGTCCACTTCCGGCCAGCAATCCATTCGACAAAAGAACGACCAGGCCCAAGCGCAACCAGCGACGAGATACGCCAGACCAGCATCGAGCAAACAGAGACAGACCACGCCTGAACACGATCAGCGAGTCCAACCAACGTGCAGAGCTCGATCAGAAGCACGACGAGACCAAGCACTGCGAAACCCGCACCGGGTCGTCCACCTCGCGCCAGCACCACCGAACACTTCTCTCAGCGGTGATGCCTCTTCTCTCTGGACTCGCCTCCATTGCGACTCATCGGCGATCCTGACGTCCGCCATTGACAGGCCACGACGAAAACGCCCCCTTGGGTGATCCTACGAGGCGTTTGGCTCCGCCAAACTCTAACTCTCTGGCCCACCGTGCGCACTGCTTCGGGTCGAGGAAGCGAGGCGAAGCTTTGTTATCGTCGATCTAAAATCCAAGAAACCCCTACTAAAAAAGTAATTCGCACAACACAGCGTTACTTCCCATGCAGAGAAGTAGCGGGCCCTAAGAAACAAACACATCAAAATAACAAGCTAAGGACTGCGTCTGCTGTGCCAAGGCTCCAGATCGTAACACTACCCCCTCCGCTTTGCAAACACTTCAGTCGCAAATTTTCATGTGACCCAGCACTTAAATTTCCCCGATCCATTTTACTTCGATCCTGAGTGCGCACATTTCCTCATGTCATTTCCATGTCTAAGAACCGGACGGAACAACAGGGAGCACCCATTCTCCATCCACCCTTCCGCGAGGGGAGTCTCCCGGTTGGCCGGGCGCCGCCGTGTCGATTGGACACTCACGTGGGCAAGGAACCCACCCTGCGTGACACCTGCAGTGGCGATGCACCTTCTTCCATCAAACAGCAAAGCAAGTAAAATTTACTTTTGGACTCGAAGAAGTATCCTTCTCTAACAGTTGCAGACAGAAACACAATTCACCGATCATTCAAATTTTCACAAATCCTCCCTAGTGATAGTGAAGACTCGAATGGAGAACATCACAAAATCACTGGGGTGAATGCCAACGGTTCCCTTTGACTTTTATCGTAAGATCAAGAAATATGGACCTGCCCACAAACGTAAGCCAATTAGTGAGGATTTTAGTCACGTTGCTAAACGAGGAGAGAGATGATTAGATACATGCTCGATTCTTCTCCACAATAAAAAAAAAAACCCCGCCGTAACATGAACAAATGTTCGAAAGATGTTTCAGCATTCATCCAAGGCCTTTGCACGAGGGATGTGCAGAACACCTTTCGAAGTTCCCACGTGACGAATTGCTTCATGCATATAATTCAGCATCTGCACTCATCCACCCTCAGTTTTGGAGTAATGACACATTCTGAGCTCAAATTGAAAGATTCCAAGACAACCACGTGTGATCAACTCCCCCAATAACACACTGGAGTACATTCTGAGCAATCATATCAATGCCAGCACACTCTTCAGAAAACGAGAAGACACATCATTGGACACTCAAAACGTGTTCCATATTCACTGCATGGCCCTTTAACAATGAGAAGATACTTTTATGACATTGGACAAGATGTTACCAAAACCATAAAATGAAGAAGAACCCATTAAATCTCTAAAAAAGACATTCACGATACAACCATCAACATCCAAGAAATTGAACGTCCCCTGGACAATGCTTCCCGCTCAACTGATACATTCACTGACTCATCGACTACATCGTTTCAAACTACCCAGATACAGCACACACTCGAACAACACTACTTACTGGAACCATCAGCGATTGCTGCCCGAAGTGATGTACCCGTATGAATGTTACTTCCACGTTGGATCTCAGGAAGCATTCGCCACCAATTGGACATGGCTGATAAGCACAATGAAATGGACAATATTCAAACTTTACTCTTTCAAAGTTTCCACCTCAATCTTGTCGCATAACTACATCACATGATAGGTCAGTCTTTTTGTTTTAAGAGGAGGATAATCGGTTTCAAAAAGATTCACTTCATCGAGTGTAACCAAAGCCTGTCGATCTCCACTGAATCCCGATTTCTCTCTCCTACACCTTGTCACCATTCATCAAACACCTAAGATCAACGGTGAGAACCGGTGAATGAGGGTCGCTCGAGAACTGGACAGAAAGATGTTGGAGGACGAGACGTCTGTCAGAAATGTAGTTTTCCCACTCTGTCATAATCCACAGATGAAGACCATTGAAGAAACTTCCCGAAATCACTGCCTTTCTGGTGATTTAGATGTTTCCATCAACACACTGGCTTATTAATCTGGAATCGAATTCATATTTGATGCATACTGGACTGTTTATTATCTTCTCTTATCTTCTAGTCACTCTTCACTGTGTCTTCTTTCCGACAAACTTTTCCTGTGCTCCTCATCTTTTCCCGCCAAAATATCCAAAGAATCCGGTGCCGGTAACTTGGCCCAATCTTCACGAAACCGACGCAGTCCGACTTGACGCTTCCTCAAGCGGAATGATTCACCATTGCAAGTCTCTTTAACCATGATCGAGTCATCGCAAATACTTTAAAAATGTTTTGCGCTTCTGGGGCTTGACATCACGCATTAAAAGATAAGAGAATGACAATCCATTCGGTACATAAATTCCTCCAAGAAAAGCCACCTTGATGATAAAGGCGTGCCACGTTATGACTTGCCAGAGTACCGGAAGACGACCTCGTCAAGCCAGTGCTGGTTGTCTCGTTAACAGCCCTGCTTGTTTCTCGGTAGTGTAGTGTCACAGCCCTTGATACGCTATAACAATGATGTTCAGCCCAGAGGAAACCATACCCAGAAACATCGCACACAGGGAATTAACCCGTTCTCAAAGGGTTTGCTGGGATGTAATTGCGAAAATCCTTGGTTACAGATGTGGACTACAGTTGCTCGGTGAACGTCTCTCGATGTAACTGCTGTAGAACTGAACTTCAACTCACCCAAGACATAAATTGGCATGCACAAATCCACATATATTGCTCGAACATTAATTAGCAAACAAAGAAGTTTAAATTCTGTTTTGATGCCGTCCAAATTATTCCATACACCCTACCAATCTCAGAATTGAGGCCAATGTCTTGTTGATAAATGCCACATCTTTTGATATCCTCAAGATTCTTTATAAGTAATGCAATTTTCAACAAGATGTGTCATACAATCGAGATGCATTACAATGTGTTCGATTGAATGTATCAGTAGGAAGTATAGGAACAACACTCTCTTTTAGACTATTAAAATTTAAGGGGACATCGCAATCATTCCAGCATGGCAGATAGAAACAGAAAGTCAGTCGAGGACCTTCGTTGTGCATGTAAGCCAGAATGCCAAGAGGAAAGGACAATGCTATTTGAACGCAGTTCCGAGTGCCAAGTTGCCACCATACAAAGCATAATAGGAAGTACAAGAGTTCCACATGTAAAAAAACATTGAAGATGTGGGGAAGCCACAGTGTCGCTCGTTCGCAAAAGTAGTCGCGAGAGGCCAACAACATCCACGGATCACATTAGCTCTCCTGAACAACCTTGACAGTCTGGGACCAAATATCAAGGCAGACACCCAGCGGACGTTGCACAAGGGTTCTCCATGGCGCCGACCAAGAAAGACTCCACTCCTCCATCCCAGCACAAGAAGCCTCATCTAGCCTTTGCAAAAGCTCACCTGCACAAAGATCCAACTTTGGTCCTCAGTTCTGGCGAAACGAAAATGGAGCTTTGCGGCACCAGAGATGCTCGTCGCAAAGAAGGTAAGCACAAACCATAAAGAACAACATTCCACGCACATGGGCCCGGACATAAGCTGGGAGTTCTAGCCAGGGGCGGCAACTCCTAAGGAAGCATCATCGAAAAAAGAGACA
>CM068966.1:12017123-12029178 GCA_035128595.1 Eptatretus atami | reverse complement strand
ACATTATTTTTCAGTTTTTTGGTAACCTAAACTTTTTTTTAACCCTTTGGCGGTTTACCGCTTAGCTTTATACCATTTCAGTTATTCACTGGACTTGAACTGCTTAAATTTCAGTAAAAAACTGAAAAAATGGGATGTTCTAAAACTTTTTTGACCAGTAGAGTAAACATATATACAGTTAAGCCCAAAATTATTCATACCCTTTGAAAAATCTAAGAGTTTGCATTTAATTCTCATACTCAAGCTGGATGGTGGAACTTTTCACTTCACCAAAGGACATTTAGTTGCATGTAACAAATCCACAATATTGCTCACATTAATTAGCGAACAATAGAAATGTTTAAAATTCTGTTTTGAATGCCAGTCAAATTATTCATACCCCATCCAAGTTCCAGAATTGATGCCAATGTCTTGTTGATAAATGCCAACATCTTTGATTCCAAGATTCTTTATAAGTTAAGCAATTCACAAGATGTGTGCAATACAATCGAGATCATTACATGTGGTCATGAATGTACAGTGAGGAATGTTATAGAACAACACTCTGCTTAGACTATAAAATTAAGGGGAGCGATGCAATCATCTCAGCATGGCGAAGAAGAAAGAAGTCAGTGAGACCTTCAGTGTGCATGTGAATGCTCACAAGGAGGGGAAAGGCTACAAAGCTATTTCGAAGCAGTTCGAGTGCCAGTTGCCACCATACAAAGCATAACTAGGAAGTACAAGAGTTCCACACTGTAAAAAAACATTGAAGAGTGGTCGAAGCCACAGTGTCGCGCTCGTTTGTCAAGAAAAGTATGCGAGAGCCAAACAACATCCACGGATCACTATAAGCTCTCCTGAACAACCTTGGAGTCTGGGACCAAGATATCAAGGCAGACACCCAGCGGACGTTGCACAAGGGTTCTCCATGGACGCCGACCAAGAAAGACTCCACTCCTCCATCCCAGCACAGAAAGCTCATCTAGCCTTTGCAAAAGCTCACCTGCGACAAAGATCCAAGCTTTTGGTCCTCAGTTCTGGTCGATGAGACGAAAATGGAGCTTTTTGGCACCAGAGATGTTACTTTCGTTTGCGCAAGAAAGTGAAAGCACTACAACCCTAAGAACCACAGTCCCGGACCGTCAAGCATGAGGGAGCATATTGCTTTGATGTTTCTCAGCAGGGGCCCGGCAACTCGTCAAAGTGGATGCATCATGAAAAAGGAGCAGTACATCAAGATCCTTGAGGAAAACATCAAACAGTCCGCAGAAACTTCACCTCGGGGAGCATCGGACGTAACAGCAGGACAACGATCCAAAAACATCGCCGAGTCAGTCAAGAGAATGGTCCGGATAATGATGTAGGACGTTCTGAGTGGCCAAGCCAAAGTCCGGACCTCAACCCAAGCGAGAATCTGTGGAGGGAGCTCAAGACCGGAGTGATGGGCAAGGAAGCCTTCCGACCTCAAGACCCGGAGACCTTCGCGGAGGAGAGTGCCCAAATCCCTGTAGAGACAATGCAAAAACCTTGTGCACAAGTATAAAAACCGTTGGAGCCCGTTAATCACAAACAGAAGCTTCAACATTGATTACTGAATGCGACTTTGAACGATCTAAGCAAGGTATGATAATTCTGGACATGACATTTTATTTTTGTAAATCTATCAATTAAAATACCCCCAAAACACGTATTTCTTGAAATGTCTCTTGCAGTGATCTTTCACTCTTTGTCACATTCTTATGTCACTTAAGCCAGAAAAAACTCATTTCCTCAAATAATCACGATTCAAATACTTAAATTGGTAAGGGTTGAATAATTGTGTCTTACCTGTATGTATATGTAATTGTATTATATACTTAGTAACGCCCTAGGGCGGCCCGTAGCTGCGTGCCCGTAGCTGTGAGTGCCAGTAAGTGCAGCCCTTCTCGCCCCCTCTCTTCTCGCCCCCCCCTTCTCTGCCCCTCTCTCTACTCCCCCCCTCTCTCTCCCCCTCTCTCGCCCCCCACTCTCATCCCCTCTCTCACCCCTCTCTCTCGCCCCCCCTTCTCTCGCCCCCTCCCTTCTCTGCCCCTCTCTCCCCCTCTCTGCCCCCCTCTCTCCCCCCTAGTCCGCCCCTTCTCTCTCCCCCTTCCTCTCTCACCTCTCTCTCTCGCCCCCCACTCTCACCCCCCCTCTCCCGCTCCCCTCTCTCGCAGATATTTGCCCCCACCTCCATCCCCCCCTATCCCGTCCCCCTCTCTCGCAAGATATTGTCAACAGATAAATGGCCGTAAACTTGGGAAACTCTTATCCGATTAATTCAAAACCTTGGAAAGCTGAGCATTCCGCGGTCCCCAGCAATATTCCTGGCAAGTTTCAATCAGATCGGGACCGTCCAATTTTCTGCAAAAAAAATAATTAAAAATAAATAAATAAATAAAACAACATTTAATTTGACGTCATTTCGTGACTCCCATAGCACCGTGTCTGTCATGCTGTCGACAGATAACATGCGCCGCAACTGGAACCGCTCGCGACATAAAATCGTTGTTGGTTAGTCGAAATTAAAACACCCAATTGTTTTTTAGTGAAGCTTTTTAGGTGAATGAACTTTAGGAAGCTCACATACTCAGGCTCCCAGAGTCAATTTGTGACCATCATATCAAAAAAAAAGAGGAAGCATTGTGACGTCACGAATGACTCACAATGCTTCCTCTTTTTTTCAACCTTTTCAACACTGAAAAAGCAATAAAATCGCCGTAACTTGGGAACCGCTCGTCCGATTGATATCAAACCTCGAAAAGGCACATCCGCGGTCCCCGCAATATTCCATGGCAAGTTTCAATGAATCGACCGGCGTCGTCGAGAAAACGCGTCGCAGACAGGGACAGACGACAGACAAGACGACAGACAGACAGACAGACAAGGATTGCGGAATATAAATATAATAATATATATATATGATTAATTAATTAAGTAATTAAATAAATATTTTTTTCTTTCTTTTCTTTTCTGTTCTTGCTCGCGATATTTGCCTCCCCCCTCAACAATAGTCAGGCAGAATTTGAGTTTATTTCAGGATGCCGTGCGATAGCTCGCCGGACTCTTTTGCGAAGGACACCGCGGGATCCTCATTCAAGGTTCCATAAGGAATCGCGAGTGAGTTATGTCCATTTGACTCCTCCGTCTGAGGGAGTGAACACCTTGCGTCGCGTTAGGCAAGCGATAGCTCGTAGTGTGAAACACCGAACGTCGGATGGACAGTTTGTCGCCGGGGCGGATTTGAACCCGACGAGCGCGCGCAAACCTCGACGCCAAAACCTGCCCCGACGTTGGCTTCAAATTTAAACCAAGCCACTGTCGTTCGTTACGTCAAGAAGCAACACGTACGTGATTTTTTTATGAAGAAGAAAGCGTCAGCCGAAGCCGGTGCGCCGTCCCTCCTTCTGAAAGTGACATCACAGTGTTATATATAAGACGTCACGCGCTTCCTCCCTCCAAGCAGCATGCAATGCCGGCCTTGCTGTACGCTCTGCCGACGTAGTGAACGAGGTCGACGTTTACTGGTCCAACAAAAAACCCTGACCGTGGGTGCTGTTCGTTTAATTTCAGAGCCGCCAATCGTCGTTTTTCTCGGTGTTCGTGTGAACCAGAAGATCGTCTCACTAAAGGGTGACGCGACTGGGGCTCCTTGGGAAGCAGGTACGAAAACAAAGCGCGGAGGGAAGAGCCCCGGCTCCCCAGTCCCGGGTCCTACCGCGTGCCCCCTCGCGTCTAGGCCTTGTTCGAGCCTCAGCGTCCCTTGAAGCGGAGCCTTGAGGGACTTTTTTCTCGCTCCGGTCGTTGCTGGTCGTGCGTGAAAACCTTGAATTGCACCAGGCTCCGCACAACATGGCGCCCGCAGAGCATGGGCGGCCTCGGCCTTTCCTCGTCGGTTAATAACCTTCATGTTCGCGTTCATCTTTAACAGCCTGGGTTCGCTGGGGCCTTCGTTCCCTTGTCATGTCCCCATTCATGTCCCCCCCTCCTGTTACCACACTCGTGTGCCTTCTCGCTCGCAGTTGACGTCATACTCCTATTACGTAAACCTGAAGGCTTAAAAAAAAAGACGTTCAGGGTTTATATTATGACGGTCTTTTTCACATATTAAATATTATATATATATACTCATGCTCGAAGTACTTGTACTTACTTCACATGGTTATTTAAAATCTTCATTTGAATCACCAACAACCAACTGATCTCTCGAAAAAATCATTCATTAAGATGGAGATTTAAATTTTATTTTTTTTAAACCGTTTTAATTGAAATCTTGCCAAAGTATAGGTGATTACTTTCTGATCCTTGCATCTCACCACGAATCGTCCACCACCCCTACCCGTTTAAGAGTACGTATATACATTTGTCTGATCATTTTTCTTGTGTGACGTTAACTCAAGTGCTCACATTACACCCGACTGACCAGCTGCAACTGTTGGACGCATGCAGCCTTGTTGAGCAGATGTCACTCCACTGACCATGGCCGACAGGTGTCTGGGGTGTGCACCACTCCCTCCCGAGCCGTTCTTCCTCGTTCGAATGTCGACCCACTGACCTGGCCATCATGGTTCATCGATGTGAGTGCCGCGCCTCGCATGGACATAAAGACGCGGTGTCCCGTGCTGCTGGGCGTGGTTCGAGCATTGAGAAACCCACGGTGTCCTTTGGAAGAGTGGGCGAGCCATCGCCTGCACATAACGAATCGCTACCCTAAAACCACCATAGCAATGACCAAACGCACTGCGCTAAATACTGCATATGAAAGGATGGGATGGATCCAATGACATATAACAATCCAACACCTAAAGAGTTCCAAAGTGCCAGAGAGAAAATGTAACTTTTACGTCAGAAGCAAAACTTGATTTGAAGAGCGCATCAATGGTCTCTTCTTGGACAATGTTTAAAATTCCCAAAATGCAGCAGGTCGTCTATCCCCCTCCCTGTTGCAATCTTGTAATAGACCTTTTAAAAAAAAAAATTTTTTTTTAAATGTATGTTACTACAACTTGCTATCGTTTTTACGCGATCGCTTCAGACGGCCGATTAATCAGACCATTTCATTCTATACATCAGACATGTACTCTCTACAGCCTATCATTTTGCCTGAGATCTTCCCATCGTTTGGAAGCTGCAAACATCATCACCTTCCCCTCCTCCTTAACGTCCACAATTATTCTTCGGGTTAGCCGAGAAGCTTTGCTCAAGTCTTTTCATGAAAACCTGCGCTTGTGCCTGATGTTCAACTGAGTTGCGGCAAGAATTCGGAAAATTTGCCCAGGTGCCAGTTATAGCTCGCCTATTTCTTCACGAAGGACCACCGTGAACTTTAATTGTCCACCAACTATGTCGGCAGACAGACACCCTGCTCGTGAGCCAAGAGATGACAGTTTATAGCTTGACCGCAGATTCAAACCAGGCAAGGGTCGTACCTTCTAGGGCCATCTTGCCACCCATCTTCATTGGCCAACCTGTGCTGTAAGATATGGTGGGTGTTAAGAAAAAACAACAAATCTCTTCCTTCGCTATGAGGTTGGATTGCTTTGTTTGAAACCTACTGCTTAAAAATGAGTAAAAATGGAACATTTGAAAATTTCCAATTTATTCTAATTCAGATTTTCATACGCCAAAATCATGTGTTAAATTGTTGAAACTTACTTTCTACAAGATTATTTGATAATACGATACAATAGATTAGACGTATGTCATACCATTTGCTAGAGAGAATTGGCGTCTTCCTCACACCACCTAACCTTGAACCCCCCAACCCCCCTCCCTAATTATGCTATCCCAGCAGAAAACCATCCTTGGGGTTACCCACCCATCGGTAACATTGCGAAATTTGGCTTCCATTTTTTTTTTGTTTGTTTATTTGTTTTGTAAAGCATATACAAATTTACTTTATGTAGTTTATATATTTAAAGCCTCATTGCTTGCGTCGATGTGCATCATTTTAAATATTTTCGGAAATGGTGCCAAGCTATTGTTATTGGGTGGCCATCCATCCATCAACTTGAATATTGTTCTCCATGTGTGAAAAGGGCTCGCAGAATACCAGTGATTTCTCTTCTTGTTGAGCGCTATAAACTCAAGCTCCACAGTCATCCCCCTCACTCTTTTCATCGCATGCTTGCAGCTACTCTTCCTTTTACCGCCTCCAGAAAATGCATAAATTTTGTTGAAGGATTGTATGGAAAAGATTGAATTTTAAAATATAAACCAAGGCCTGTTCCAAGATCATTAGGAATCTCCTGTGGGAAGTTGAGGTCGATTGGCCTATCACTTTGCCATCGCAGACAGGTCGCGGGTCTCTGTCTTTCTTCGCCTCCTTTGTGTCTTGCACCCGCCCCCTCTATGCCATTGCCCCTGTCCTCCTCAGGCTTCTGTGAGCACATAGTCCCACCAATCAACCCCTTTCTTGGTTGAAACTCCCAAAATCCAGGGAATCACTGTTCACCTCCACTTATGTCCTCTTTCTTCCCCCCCCCCTCCCCACCCCCCACCAGTTGAATCAACTTTTCACATCCTCTTCAATCTCATCTTTCCCTCCAGGTCTCAAGACAAAGCTGTTTCACCATATCAGATCGTCCCCTTCCAAAACGATGATCTTTTCTACTGCGGCATTACCCCTGACCCTCCCCAAGCCCCACCTCCTTCCAAATTTTCCAGTTTTTTTTTTTTTTTTTTCCTTTGTACGATCCTTGTCCACCTCCTGGCATCCTCCACTGACCTTCATTCTGACACTGCAGATCACGTTGTTTCTACCTCTTTTCTCCCTTTCCCTGCTTTGCATTTCCTCTTCTCTTCTTGCTGTTCCTTTTGTTCTAATTGTATTCCTAATCTGTATTCTCACCCAGCTATGAATGTTACCTTTGCCACAATTGCGCTAACTTGACTAAAAATTTGTGCCGACCTTCTTTTGTTTGGAAAATTCCTAACAGTATCACCGGATAACAATACCACCACTTAACGATAGTGCTCGCGTAGAGTCTGGCTCAGGCGTGTATGGTTCAAACTACGAAAAACTTATTAAAACAGTTGTTTTTTTGTCAAATGGAAATATAACTAGGCATCTCGGCTTATGCTATACATGCAATTGGCGGTTTGTATTGTCGCTGTTGTAAAACACTTTCGACAATAATTCAATTATTTGTGTCTTTATGATTATCTATATATTAATACTGAAGACCAATTTGTGTCTCCTGCCTACGATCGCGTTCCACGTTTTTCTCGTACTGTGACCTGACTGAAAGAAAACTTGTACCTGTAAGAGTGCATCGCACATCGTGCAAAGTCAAACCTTCCAACTCCTGAAGCGGAATAAACACTTTTGTACCATTCGCACGTGTGACTCACTCTGAGAGGCATAAGACGTCTTGGACGTTTCATTTAACGTCTGTCTTCGACAGACCGTCACCGCTGAGCGGTTAATTCCATCTCCTCGAAAAATAGCCTGCAATTGTAAAAACCCTCTTCTGCACATGCCTGACTACCTCAAAATTGAATTTGACACAAAAAATGTAACAAAAACATTGTAGCTCAATATTAATACTGAAGGGACCAATTTTGTGCTCCTCCTTAGCGGTCGCGTCACGTTTTATCGGTACTTTGACCTTGAGAAAGTTTGACACGGTTGTACGTCAAAGTAGACCGTGCCAAATCAGGGACTTTCACAAGATAGTGTACACCAAAAATGTCATGTACAAGGACGTTTTGTAGCCTCTAGTAAGGCCATGGAGTACATCGATGGGATCCCGCTCCTACAAGAAGACGTCACTGTTGTTCATATTGGCCTCATACGGAATCTGTCGTGTGACGGGTTTCGGCTATTATTAGTGTTTTTTATTTATTTATTATTCTTAAATTAGCACTTCACTATGTAATTCTTGTGGTGGAGTTGTACATTATTTAGTCAGGAGGAAAGGACATTTAGATGATGTGATTACTTTTTGCATGAATTTTCAAGGGTAATTGAAAATGACAAATTTGGTGCTTTAACTTTGATGCGTGCCAGTGACCTGGTTCAAGGTAGATCCTCAGCAATGAAATATGACCTCACAACCTGGTGGCTATAGCTTGCTCATGCTCCCAAAAGGATATGGAAGTAGCAACAACCAATGAATGAATTAAGCTTGGTATGAGCCATAAATGCAGTGAATATGCAGTTAGATGTTGGGATGTGTTAAAACCGGCCAATATGTTCGGTGTTGTTGATGAAACGTGTCGATTTTTTTGAAGTGGCGGATACATGCCTTCATTTTGAGAATAGCGATCCGTTGCTGCTCAAAAATAATAAAAGAAGCATGACATTCTTAAGATGCAATTTAGGTTAACCAAATCGGCTCATCATGTTGGTCGGGATTTATATGATCTTCCATGGACTTGGTCAAAATGGTCTCTTTTAAAGATTGCTCCCACCCTTACCCACAGATTGATTTGGGTGCCGGTCGCCGGTGTTTTGCCCACAAGTTTTCACCTTGACCAGTAAACTTTAGGAAAAAAATTGAGGGGTTTAAAACAAACACAAAAAAAACACTACTTTTTTGCCAAACAAAAGAATACTCTGCAGAAGTGCTCCGGTTATACTATTTACTGAAAGCCTCGCTCAAAATGAATCATAACTTCTCCCTTTTCCCAATAGTCCGTCTCCGACAACTGCTTTCAATTGCCTCTGCCACAGAAGGATGGAGGATATGTTTCACACCAGTATGTCGAGAAGGATATTCAAAAAACAATTGTCGGTGGATTTAGATTGGAATTTGGTTGGAGAGTTTGGTCGTGTGAGGAGGATTATATGATGTGAGATTTTAGTAAGATCATGGATCCGATAATTTTTATAAGAGTATTCTCACCATTGAGTGATGTGGCTAAAAAACGATATCTCAAAAAGTTGGGCAGTGTGGCGTGTGCGACGAAGACTGTATTTTGATTTGGGTGAAGATTCCGATCCGATACGAGAATTTTTGATTCTTCACCATTATTGCGAGATGGGGCCAAAAAAAAAAAAACATCTATATATAGCATGAATTTTTAACAAAAGGAGATTAGGTGATAGAAAACAAACCGATTAGATTTTGTTTAGTTCCGAGCCAGATCCGGCTTTCAGTGCGATGACAAAACGTGAACTGATAGCCTGGCAGAGGATTGCTCTACCTGAGTGCCTGCACAGTTATATGCGACTAGTCCTGCCACGTCAAATCAGGAAGCCTTCACCCAAGTCATGCCTGATGTTCCTGCGAATCGCCATAATTTTCCCGTTGGTGCCGTCAAGTGAAGGGTACTTAAAATTAAAGTGCATTCCCAGCAAGTCAGCCTCATGGAGGGTTTTTGTCTTCCAGGAGAACTGTGTGAAGACGCGTTGTGTTTTTCCCGTTTTGTTACATTGAACCATACTCAATGTTTTGGTGCTATTGTTCCCTTGTTCCATTTTAATTTTCTTGTTCTCTTCTGTCTTTACTTTTTAACAATTACTGTCTGAGGCAAGCCTGTATACATCCACCTTACATTTCAGCGCTTTATTGAGTATCCCTGATTTAGTTAAGTGTTTTTAATCTTTCCTTATGTAAGTTTTAGACCATTCAGAAACTATCTGTCAATACTGACCGAACTCCTGACCTTGGGTGCAGCGTTTTGGTGCACTGTCTGACTTGACTCACTGTTTAATTCAGAGTACACCAAAGGCTCGCTTGGGGGAGTAATGTTATCTGGAGAATACAATAGCCTAAGTTATTTAATGCAACAGGAAAGGAATTGAGATAATTACAATTATGAACTCTAATTAAGGAGTTCCAGGCAATGTTCAAAGCAAATATGCATTTCAAAGTACACAGATCATAAAGAAATTTACAAATGGGCAAAAAAAAAAAACTATGTTTCTGGAATGGCATCGTCATTTTGCATTTGTTTTTGCCTCACGGGGGTTGGGAAACGATTGTACGTGTCTGTCTTCATTGAATTTTAAATTTTTCTTTTTATTTTTTTCTAATTTTCTGTAATTTCGTGGTGATCGATGTGAAACTTTAAAAATGAACCGCTTGGACCTGGAGCTTATCAGGCCGGCCTAATGGTTTGACCCAAATTTGTAGCTTTCGACTGGTGGGTCGAGAGTAGAGAAGATTTTAAGGAATTTATCTCGTCTACCATTTTGACCGACTGAACGAGCTTTGCAAATCCCCGTTGCTATCAGCGGAGCGGGACCTTGCATGCCAAATTTCAGCCGGATCGCCCAGCGGTTTGGTCGGAGAAGTCAAAATACGGGACGATGATGCACAATTGACCAATAGCTATCTGCGAATTCGAATTCCAGATAAGCCAAAAATGGAGACCACCATGAAGAATATTTTATTGATAACTCTGATTTGCCATATTTGATTAAAGGAAAAACTTTGGACATTTCAAAACCACCAACAAAAATATGAAACTGGCATTGTCAATCAACTTCCCCATAGATATATACAGAGTGATAAAGAGTTGTGTTGAAGATTCCAGCCATAATTGCTGATAGAAAATTTTTTCCGAAAAAATCTGAAACTTCATACGTCTGATCATGACACATGTGAGTGAGAATTCAATTCCACGTAATCTGTCATGTCTTGATTGAAAATAAAAACGTAAAAATAAATCTAAAAAAATCTTCTCAGAACACTTAAACAGATCAATTTGAAAAACTTCATACATATGATCGACTCGCGCAACGGGAGATAGTTTGAATTTCTCTTCATATTCATTTCTTCATGAATGCAATTTAGTCTTGTATTGCACAAAAGTGGTCCGTTAAAATTCCTGATCAATAAAGCTACGTAAGGGAACGTTATGTGACATAATAGGTGCATGGATTGATACTGGTATAGTGCGCGCCATCATCGTAGTGTGTGTTCATTAACAATGGTATTTTTTGTTTCAGAATGAGCTCTGCACGGTGGAGATTATGCGCTCGTCTAGTTTATAATCATTTTAAAATGTTGCTGGAATTTGATGCTTTTAGTTTGAATCCTTTTATAACCATGATGTTTTGAAAAGTTCTCTCGGGATAAATGTGCGATGTAACCTTTCCTCCATCTCTTCAGCCCCGATTTTCCCCCTTCCCTCCCCCCCCTCCCCCACAACAGTAGTTCTTCTTTTTTGTTGTATATCAGAAAAGACAACCGCACAAAGTGCGAGAGTGTGATAGAGAAGGGCTCTTCTATTATGCTATCCTCGCGGTCGATTTGAACTCTACTTCCCCTCGTGTTAAAATAATCGATGGTTTGGCACGTAGCTATCTTTAGAGTAGCTGATATCTCGACGGCCCAAAAACTGTATCTCCCTTTGGAGCGTCGTACAGGTTCTTTTCAAGCTTTCCATGTAGTCATGAAAAATTTTTTTTTTCATGGGTTTTTGGTACCACCAGAATTGTATTTAAATATACATGGTGATTTCTTGCTTTTGTATAAAATGTTCTATCGATTATAAATTGCACAAATGAGGAAGGCAGTTGAGGACAATTGGTAGTAACATCTAGGCATCACATTGATGCCTGAATTTTTCTGCGTCCATACTGCTTGTACTTTAGTGTCTGTCATTTAGATGCATAACAAATGTCCAGTTTGCAGTGTCTGATAAAGTTCAACTATTGATAAACTCTGAATTGCATCCTCACTTAGAATTGATGAGCCGTGCGTACATGGTGCTTTGTTGACTGGTTTAATCAAACAGCAATTGTATTGACAAGTATTACACGTCTATCTGTGAATCTCAATGAGGATATGAAATTAATTAAGCCTTGTGTTGAACTTAGTGGTTCGGTGGTGGCTTAGGCCTAGGGTTCTCGGTCCTGAGTTTTGAGCCCGGTTTTCCGCTCTGATTAACACCAGGTTCCGGTTGACTCAGCCTGTCATCCTGAGGTCGGCAAAATGTAAGTACCAGTGTACGATCCTCTCTCTTTTAAATTTCAGAGTTGTTAAAAAAGGCCCTTTTCAGGGAACAAGTAATGGGTTGGCAACTGCAGCTGTTCTGGAGCAATGGAAGTAAATTAAGCCTTGAAAATTGATGCAAACAATTCCTACAGGTGTCCCAACTT
>CM068966.1:11957855-11980846 GCA_035128595.1 Eptatretus atami | reverse complement strand
TGTGAAACAGGAAATATGTGTCGGAGTGTAGAGACTGTTTGTGTCGACGTGTGGTGAACAAAGATCCTCTATTCCTACCCCATACCGGGAATAGGCCCCGCCAGCCGGCTGCAGTGGCCAAGGGACAGTGGACTAAAGGGGGGAAGTCACGCGAAGGCAGAGCTTTTTGTCGTGTTGCGAGAGAGGCGTGCTGTGAAACAAAGACCCAGCTCAGTTTACGGTCCAGGAAAGGCGTCATCGTGGTGTCGAGCGAGCGAACAAGGCTTCGAAAGAGGATTGTGTGGAAGAAAACACGGTTCAGAGGCGCTCGAGTCGCTTCAAAGCGAGCGAAGAACATATGTTGATCGCCGGAGAGACGCGACCGGACCTGCCGTGAAGGAGGACGACAGCGCTTGAGAGGCTGCCTCACAGATCACGATCGACTATAGGGAGGGAACGAGCGTCGCCTGCGTCTGGACTTGACTTCCGCCTACTCACCTCACGGCGGACACGTGTGCCGATCCGCTTGCCGAGCCGTCAACCTCGATTTTGGGCGTCTGTGGCACAGGCAGGCCTGATTTGTGTGCTGACCAGAGAAAGATCGCATGAGACCTCATGTCGACCTGACCAGCAGAGCGCGCGAACCGCGGCGGTGCCGAAGGGGGCAAAGGGACGACTGCTTTCGCACCGCACACGTCGAGGCCCCGGGTGGAAAAAGAGAGAGCGCGGGAATTCCCCCGCCCCCTGGGGGAAAAGCCCCAATTCACCCGCAACGTTTCCAGAAAGCCGGCGACAATCCGTGGGCCTTTTTAACACTGTCCCTCGTCATGACTCAATTCTTGTCTTGCAAGCAGTCTGCACTGTGTATAAGGCATAGTTCGTACGATCCCTCGAAACCTGTAGACGGGGTTCCCTAGTTACGAAGGTTTGAGGTGTAATAAAACCATTGTCGATGCTTAGTGTGTGTGTCCCAGAAGAAATCGATTGATCTATGAATACACCTTGAATCAACTTCTGTGCACGCCAATAACACACACACACACAAAAACACAGACGGACTCGAACCGCCATCGCTCGAATCCCTCCGTCCCCGAACCGTAACAATTGACGACGAACCCTCCGCTCCCTCCGTAATTTGGGCAGAAGCACCAATT
The DNA here is from genome assembly GCA_035128595.1 of Eptatretus atami. Classification (NCBI taxonomy): domain Eukaryota; kingdom Metazoa; phylum Chordata; class Myxini; order Myxiniformes; family Myxinidae; genus Eptatretus; species Eptatretus atami. Next base: position 11,979,713 of record CM068966.1, on the reverse strand, counting down.
GTGTAGATATTGACCAGTGGTAAGATTGTACAAAAAAAAACGTCCAATTGATTGATGTTGTGCGGAAATCGAGAAAAACTGCAAATTAAATGAAAATGAGCGCAAAATGCCGGCGCGGCTGTCCACTCGGCGGCCACGAAGCGGGAGTCACAACAATTGGCCGAACACACCACCAACACCACCAGTACTGGAAAATGACTCGCGCCCAACCACGTCGCAGGACTGATTAGAGAAATGACTAAGTAGAGCGGTTACCCGAAGTGAATGAGGAGAGAGACACACCAGAACCCAGAGAAGACAAACAACTAGGGAAAGAATGGAAAAGCAAAGCTTAAAGGAAAAACGGAAGACACATTGAATGGAACATACACACACAATAAAGAAAGCCGAGAGAGAAGATAAACAGAGAAAATATCTGGAGAAGGAAGAAAGAATTTGAAAAAGTCAGACAGTCGGAAGAATACAGGAAATGAGGAAGTAGAGGGATACCCCATGAGTTGGAACAAGAGAGAGAGGAACTACGAAAGATTAGAGGAAGAGCAAATTAGTAATTCCCAGGATAGAAAGAACTGAAGAAGAATGAAACAAAAGCTGGAAAAGAAACAGAATGTACAATTGAGGAAGAGTAAGATCAGCAATCAGATAAGGGAGCGCCTGGAACAGGAGATGAAAGAAAAAGAGAAAGGAACGAACCAGGATACGTAAGAAATTGGAGGAAAGAGGAGGTAGACTGCAAAAAGAGGGGTGCCGGAGCGAATAGGAATTAGAAAAAAAAGCTTCTGAGTTAGGAAACACCAAACAGAAGAGGGAATTACAAAACAGCTGAGAGTTAAGAGGAAAGAAAGAGAACGGAGAATGAAACGTTAAGAACCAACTGTCAGATCGATATAGCAGAAGCCAAGCAAAAAGATAAAGAAATGAGAATGCAGAAAAAAGGAACGAACAACGAATGAGCGAAAGAGAGATTAACCAATTGAAGGAAACGATTGATTGGAAAAAGGAAGAACAAGCGAGACAGTGCGAGAGGAACAAAAGGAAGGACAAACAACGGAAAGGAAAAGCAAGGTTGGATACGGAGGAGATAGTGAAAGCAACAACGACAGAACAGGAAAAGGAAACAGCCAATGAAGCAATGACCGAGATGGAAAGGAAAGAACAAGAGACAGATAGAAAACAAAAAGAGTATGAATTTGTAAAACTGAACCAAGGAAAAAAGCAAGTTGGAGTAACGAGAAGATAGTGAAAGAACAACGCAATGAAACAGGAAAAAGGATCAGCGAAATAAGAAACGATGAAATGGAGAAAGAAAACATGAGCGCAGTGGATAAGAAACAAAAAGAACAAGGAAAAGCAGGAAAGGGAGATCAAGTCAATTGAGGAAACAATGGATGAGAAGAGATACAAGAAGAGACAGTGGGATAGAACAAAGACAAGGATCGAAACAGAAGGAAATCAAAACAAAAATGAAGGAGAACGATGAGATCTGGAGATGAAGACATAAGGAGACGGTGGATAGAATACAAAATAAAACGAATTTGAAACGTAGTGACCAACTCAAGGGAGAAGAGCAAAGTTGGTCCACGGAGAATGAAAAACTCCGGAGAGCTAACGAACAACTAAAAAGCCGAGAGGAAAGAAAGACTCAAATGGGAAAAGAAATGGAGCCAGAAGTAAGAACAGCACAATAATATGGGATGTGTGACATCACCACAGGGAGGAATGTAGTGGTGAGGGAAACTTGATCTGACTCACTCGTCGGATACACACAATTAAGCAAACCCTGGTGATAACATTGAGGGCAGATACTGGGTGGTTGACGAGTGAGATACATCTTCTGAGCGGTCCACCATGTGGAGCTGACAGCCCAGAGATAGGCGAACGCGATGATGGAGCAAACCGCTGGAGAGAAGCGCCGGACGAGGTGACTCTGAACGAAGCAAGGTACGTGGCACATGCATACATGTGGACGATGAAGCTTAAGGAAAATGAATTCTATGTTAACAGAGGAGACTCTGATACCGAGGGGGGTGCACGTATGCGTGACCCCGAGTGTGTGTGGAGTGCTAACCCACACAGTATGCTGCTGCGAGGGCCGAAGTGTGGTGGTACTCACCGCGGTCGAGAAGTCCTGGAGGCGAGCGTGTCAGTGCACAGGCGAAGGTTGAAGATGTGGAATCGCGAGACACATAACCTTGAATGTGTCAGCCTGCTAGACAAGTGAGTGTGACGAAGTTGAGGTGCAAGGAAAAAATGCCACCAGTACCACGAATTAGCCAGGCAGAAACCATAATGGAACTTACAGAGATGAGGCGCATGCAGAGCATTTAGATTGGATTCAGAAAAATCCAATTAGAAAAATGATTTAACACAACCTCACAGAACTTGTGTGGTAGAGCGCAAAAAATAGTGCAGCTGCACTGGCGTGGGTCACTTTGGCTTCAAGACCTTTCTGACAACACGATGGTTTGCATAGCGAGTGGGGTTTATCTGCTTGAGAGAGTGTAAAGGGAGGCCATTCCACGATTGGTACATGAACCTGAAGAAGAGAGCCCTTCCACGTTGGGTTACTGATTTCCGTGAACCCGGGAAAGAGGGACCCCACCGATGGGGTACCTGATCTCCGGAAACACCTGAGAAAGAGGGGAGCCCGTCACCATGGGTTTACCTGATTCCGTGAACCTGGAAGAAGAGGGAGGCCATTCACCGATTGGGTTTACTGATTTCCATGGAACCCTGAGAAGAGGGGCCGTATCACGATTGGGTACCTGATTTCCGGAACCTGAGAAGAGGGGAGCTCACCGGTTGGTTACCTATTTCCGTGAACCCTGATAAAGAGGGGAGGTCGTTCCCATCTAGATTGGGTTTACCTATTTTTCCGTGAACCCGGAGAAAAAGAGGGGGAGATCACAGCCCCCATTGAGGCGTGACCACTTGAGCCTGGCAGGAAAGGCGGCGGGTCATGTAAATGGGTATAGGTAATTCGTTCCCTCACTCCCCTTCCAATGAGCCAAGAACAGCCATTATGGGGATGTTGAAAATCTTGATGAGATTGTCCGAAATGATTGCAAATTGAGAAACATGACAGAAGTAGAGTAGCATAGTGGAATGTGATGATAAAAAAAAGTGTGAGACATTACAGCAGAGGTTAAACGCACCTGAAACAAGTGGATGACAAAGATGGCTTGTGAGGAAGAATGAAATGCTGGTTAGAACCATGCAGAGTAACTGAGGCCTGTAAGAATTGATGTTCGTTTAAATTGTTGAAATCCGATTAAGGTATCTATGAGAAGAAGGCCAATGGAACGGACGACGTAGTGAACAAATTATTGGGTTTGATGAAAAGTGTACAGTTAAGAATTGATGACCAGGTGGATCCAAGGATGCGTGTTTTTGTTTTCACATAAACGTGAACGTTGGATATGGGGGCGGTGTTGTGGACTGCGTGTTCAGCACTGTGGAATGAATGACTAAAGTGGTTGGGTGAATGCGGTGGTGCGAATGAAGGAGAGTGAGTGCGAACAACTACCCTTCGGTAGAGTCCTAACCAAGTAGTGTGTTAGTGTGACTTCGAGGATTGACCATGGATTCTGGCTGCGTCCCTTGATGCAGGCAGACTGCGAGGTAGGTGCAGGCTAAGGTATGGATACTGTGTTAGTGTGACATGGTAATGGAGGTTGGTGATCTGGAAAAATAGGGGCAGCAAGGGCTTTGGGGTCCTGGCAGGTGAAGGCTGTCAAACGAGAGGTCCAGCAAGCACCGTAGGTTCAGTGCCAGAAGAGCCAGCTATGGGTGCGAATGAGAGACAGTGTCGGGCTTTAAGAGCACAGTAATTTGTTGCAGAGCACAGTATGGGTGCTATAAGAGCACAGTGTAGTGCTATGAGAGCACAGTGATGGGCTAAGAGAGCCACCCTTCGTATACGTGAGCGCCAATGAAGCCAGCTCAGGTGAACCGAGGTCACCGAGTTCCTCCACCCCCGATTGAAGCAGGCAAGAGGCCTATAGTAAGTCCACTCCAAGCCAGCGAGTTATGCTGGCACCACAAATGAAAGGACAAATAAGAGCCTGCCCAGGTTAATAGATGAACATGTGCCGGTCGGAAAATGGGTCATAGGATCCATTCTAAGCATAGCAGGTTTTGTTGCATTTCCTAGAGCAAAAGTAATGGTAGGTTCGAATGACCCCTCCACCACCAATTCATGTGTACACCTGGTACGAGATATGAACGAAATTGGTTGTCAGGCCAGGCAGCACACCTCTCCAAGGCAAGAGCACCCAAGTCATGTGACACACATCCAACAAAATAACGTTGAGTAAGAAACACACACTGTCTTAAAAAAAAAAAGGGAGAAAGGAAGAAAAAAAAAAGAGAACTTGAACAAACAGTCAGCGCAAAGAAGGTTAAGGTACAACTCCATCTCACTGGCTCTAAGGTCACCACCCGCATTTTCGTCCTCCAAAACCCTCCGACTGCATTTGTTTACCATCGAATCACCCACTGCCACCATTGCGTGCTCACCTGCGTCCCAATGCAGGGGCTTGTTGCCTGCTGCGCTTGTGAGTAGCACATGGTCCAAAGCATTTTTGTGGGCCATTGAGGCCAAAAGGCTTTTGTGGCCGTTGCGGCCGAAAGATTCATGCCATTTTGTTGGGCTCAGTGAGCGAAGAACCTTTGGTTGAATTACCACTGGCCCGACTGAATTCACCTGTGTAGAAGGCCAATAAGGCCACGAAAGTGAGGAAACCCTCAGGGTAATGGACAATATGCCGGGAGGGGCATGAAGGACGACATGTGAAGCGTTGAACCTTCGAAGTCTCTCCTATCCAAATTGGTTGTTGAAAAGTAAACATTGAAGCCCTCCCGTTCAACCATCTCCATAATTAGATGTTAAGTAGTGTGCATAGAGGTGAAATTGTGTTGTTAGATTGTGACCCGACACACTAGGAAGGAAGCAATTTACGGTAACTTTGATTTTTGAGTGTAAAGTGCTTCCCATATTTGTGTTTTAGAGTAAAATGGGAGATCTTGCTTTAACGTTAAGACAGGGCCCATGCCGTGGGCTGCCCGAGATGGAGCTCGGAGACTCGGAGAAAGTGGGGGTAGTGTTTACGGAAATTGGCCCTACTGCGACATAAAATTGTTAGATTAGCTCGATCCCCCATTAAATGCCTGTTTAGCTAGGTGTTGGTTGGAAGGACTTGTAGGTGTCGGAGGTTGAGAGACGGTTTTTGTGTTCGGTACGTGGTGGTGGACAAAGAGATCCCTCGATTCTACCCCATCCGGATAGCCCGTCCCACGCTGGGAGGTGTGGCCAAGGGAGGAGGTGGAGTAAGGGGAGGAAAGTGACCGAAGGGCGGAGCTTTGTTTCCCGTTTCGCCGAGAGAGGCCTGCGGTGGAACAAAATTGAGAAACGAAAGAAAAAAGGAGCGCGGGGATCGTTTGGAAAACGAGTCGCAGAGGAAGGCGGCTCGTGTTCGAAGCGAGCGAACGAAGCTCGGTATAAGAGGATTGGGTGAAGAACATGGGGTTCTCGAGCGTGCCGGACTCGCTTCACATAAGCGAGGCAGCAAGAAGGCATAGTGTGGATCTGCCGGAGATACGCTGAACCGATCCGTGCAACGTCGAGGATCTGCTCGCGGAGTGGACCGGCAGTCGGCTTTGAGAGGCCGCCTGCAACGTGAGTCGACGACGACTCAGAATATGCGAGGTGACCGACAGGTCGGCCTGCGTCTGGCCGTGAGCCTCCGTCCTTCACTCACCGTCACGGCTGGACCCGTTTGCCGAACCGCTGCCGAGCCCATCAACCTCGATTTGGCCTTGTCAGGTGCAAAGCCAGCTGGATTTGTGTGCTGGACTAGAGAGGATAGCTGAGGCCATCGTCGACCCTACGCGGGTCAGACGCGCGGAGCAGAAGGTGCAAAGGGGGCAAAGGGAAGGAGAGCTCCATTTCGCACGCCACGTCGAGCGGAGTTCGAATCCGTGGACATCGCCTGTCGAGCGACATCGGCTTTGACACCTGTCCTCCCGCCAGGAGACACACTAAATACCTGTCTTGCTTGCACATGCTGTTGTCGGTTGCACGTTGTATAAGCATATTCCGTAGCTACCCTAAAACCTGTAGCGTGTTCCCTCTCGTAAGAACGGTTTGAGCGTAAAAAACCATGTCCGTGAATTTTGCTTGTGGTTGTGTGTCCCCCGATGTGTCCCCGATTGTCCCAGAGAAAAAATCGATTGACGTATGAAGTTGCGCTATGGATAATCGGTCACGTCGATCGAACAATCCGTTCGATTGGCAATAAACACCAAAAAATGTAACAGACTGGTAGACACTCCGCTCGGCTGTCTGACAAAACCAGCGTAACCAAGGGGTCTATTCCCAATGCAGGTACAAGGACGTTGGTATCGCGATGAGGCGCGTGACCGAGGGCCTGGCTGCACCGGCCGCGTTATAACCCGGAGACGGTGGTGGTGGTAGTGGCGCGAGGATGGTGAGCTCCGCACCCGAGCCGTACAATATATTGGTCTTGCTCTCTTGTCTGGTGCCTGTTGTGGTGAGGCGTCTGAGGTCGTGGAGAGAGTTTCACGTACCCCTTGCATGATATTTTCATATCACCGCTGTCTGGGAACAGTAGTTCAAGTGACATCTGGGCCGGCTGGGGATAATGGAGTCACTGGATCATGGGGTGTGGCACTGTTGTGCCGGCGATGAAGATGAAAGTTCCGTCTTCAGCGACTTAGTCTTCCGTCTTTGCTCTATAGATGTGAAACTTTGGAGCTCTGCCAGGGATCTGAGATGGCGATTATTCTTTGTACAGGACTCCGGAGATTCATAGCTATCGCCGATCGACTTTTTGTCCACACAAGCGGTTGCTGATGAGGATCATCATGAGATTTGTTACCTGCAAATCCGTGAGCGCTCAGTGAGCTGTAGGACATGTGGCTCGTTTTGCTGACGCGATGTGCTGCCATTCAGATTCTTGACAAGGAGCCTCATGAAGTGAGGATCCAAGGGCGACCACGTGCCTGTTGTTGGGGTTATGCTGGTTGCAGCGTATGGATCTGCATCTCAGGATGATGGGATGGGCAGGCATCTGCCTGAGGGTGACCAGATGGTGGCCCTGGTGGAGTACCAGTAGAAAGTTGACACAGCAACATGCTGCTCTGGCGCTGTCCCAACCCTGCCATGCCAGCTGACCTTTAAACTCATCAACCATAACTAAGCACACTGAAAGGGCGTCACAAACTTTGTGATGTGATCAACATAGGGATCTTGCATCTTCTGGAAGGGTGGTTCTCTCAGGGGTCTCTGCCGACTTTCTCAAAGTTAAGTTTCTGGTCGTTATTTTGTCCCGTTTTTAACTGTTATTTTCTAACCTACATAGGTTACTGTGTATTTCCTAGTTCGGTTTTGTTTCAAAAACGCGCTATTTGTGAGATTTCGTCGACCTTGTGTTATCGGCTCTTGAGGCCTCCGTCCTTCCCGTTTGGTGTGCAATCATTTATTTGTATTCTCTCCCTATTACCATCAATTCGTATTTTCTCCACTTTTCTCCCAACACCACCCATCTATCCCTCCCAAATAACACACTCTGTTTCTTGTCTTAATAAAAATACAAAAAACAATCAAACCCTTCTTCCGGCCTAATACCCAGGCCGTTTCCATCCTTCTTCTTCCTTCTCCTTCTTCCTCTTCTCTTCCCTTCTTCTCCTCTTTTTCCTTCTTCTTCCTCATTCCACCACTTCCACCATTACCTTCACCAATTTCTTATCAACTCCAACTTATCTAACTCAAAATCCATCAAAAATAAAATAATTTTCCTTTTTCCTTCCTCAACCTCCTGAAACCACGTGATCCCTCTACCCTCTTCCTTACTTTAATCGATCCATCAGCTTCACTCCGCATTTACCGTTCCAAATTCACCATACACCTCCACGATTTCACACCTTCTTTTCGCGTAATATACGCAATCTTATAAAATAAAAAATAATAATTCTAATTATCTATAATTCCCCAGCTGTGTGTGGTGTGTTGTGTGTCTTGGTGCTGTGGTGTCGTGTGTCTGTGTGTCTGTGTGTCTGTGCTGTGACCGCTGTTTCTCGACAACCACTGGTCCGAATCTAATTGTGAAACTTGCCCAGATATTTGCTGGGGACCTGAGGAGTGCCTTTTCAAGGTTTGATATTTAATCGGACAAGTGGTTCCCAAGTTATGCCATTTATTACCAACCAATGACAAGACACGTTGTTGCGTGGCGTGGCGATGGGGGAAAGAGATCCCAGCCGCTTCCCATTACGGTATCAACGACGGACTTCCGGATAGTGATGACTTCGTGTTATTCTAATAATTTCTCGATTTCTTATGCGCATTTATAGATAAACACAATGCCCCAAGTGTATGATCGTTTTCATATTAGCGGTGCATAATTTCGGTACATCAGAGTGAGCTGGTATGCTCCGAAACAGGAATAAGTTTTTTTTTTGCACGAACATTTGTTTTTTTCTTCTCTCTCCTTCTCTCTTCTCTTCTCTTCTCTTCTCTTCTCTTTCTCTTCTTTCTTCTCTTCTCTCTCTTCTCTCCTTCTCTTCTCTTCTCTCTCTCTTCTCTCTCGTGTTTTTCCTTGCGACGACTTGCGAAAAGAAAAATAACGTTTGGCGCCTATTGAAATAATTGGCCATTAAAACTAATAATTATCAAAAACGTTGGCAGATCCAGCAGCCTCCGCATTCTTGCCTGGACGAGGAAAACAAAGAGAAAGCGCCATTTCCTCAGCAATGTTGATTATGAAGAGGTGCTAACGAGATTAAAGGTGTGTACATGGAGACAATTTATTATTATTTATTTATGACGAAAAATTGTTCTGAAAATAATTTATCAAAAAAGTGCACAACTTTTTTTTGTTTCCATTGTCAAAACGGTTGTGGCCTTTGGAAGTGTTAAGGAATGCAGCTCTACTCAACACTGCTTGCCAACGAAATCATGTACATCTCAATTTGGTGATAAAAAGATTCACAACGACGGGTTTCCTTACTCATTGCTCTGCAGTCTGCATTCAACCCCTCATTTGTCATTCTCATTGACCCATTTCATCTATCTATAATTCAGCAATCTGTGTGGTGTGTGTGGTGTTGTGTGTGTTTGTGTGTGTGTGTGTGTGTGAGTGTTGTGTGTTTCTGTTGTGTGTGTTCTGTGTGTGTGTGTCTGACCGCTGTTTCTCGACAACCACTATCGCTATGAACTTGCAGGTATATAACTGGGACCTGAGGATTTCTTTCAAGGTTTGATATTAATCGACAAGTGCTTCCCAAGTTATGGCCATTTATTTACCAAACCAATGACAAGACACGTTGTTGCGTGGGCGTGGCCGATGGGGAAGGGAAGCCAGCCGCGTTTCCCCATTACGGGTTCAACGTAGGGCTCCGAGAGTGATGACTTCGTGTATTCTAATAATTTCTCGATTTCTTTGTTCGCACTTTTATAGATAAACACAATGCCCAAGTTTATGATCGTTTTCATATTAGACGGGCATAAATTCGGTAACATCAGTAGTGCTGGTATGCTCCGAACCAGGAAGTAATTTTTTTTTTCTCTCTCTTCTCTTTTTTTTTCCTTGCGATGACATTGCGAAAAGGCAAAATACGTGTGGCGCTATTTGATAATTGGCCATTAAAACCTAAATTGCGAATCATCGTAACTGTGATATGCGAACTTCCGCGCCACACACGTACGGGCACGCGAGAGCGAAGAACGGCCTGTGTGGTTTTGTTTGTTGCTCGCGGTTGGAATTTTTACTTTTGTTTTTTTTTTTTTTTTTTTTTGAGGGCACGTACTAGCTATCATAATTCCAGCAATGCTGTGTGTGTGTGTGTGTGTGTGTGTGTGTGTGTGTGTTGTGTGTGATGTGTGTGTGTCTTTACGAGAGCAAAGGAACGACCTGTGTGAGTTGTTGTTTCTGGCACATGGTTTAAAGGTTTTTTTTTTGGTTTTTTTGCAACTACGGCAGCACTAGTAATAATTATCTATAATCAGCAATCTGTGTGTGTGTGTGTGTGTTGTGTGTGTGTGTGTGTGTGTTGTGTGTGGTGTGTGTGTGTGGTTGGTTGGTGTGTGTGTGTTGTCTGTCTGTCTGCGACCGCGTTTCGACACACCGCCGGTCCGATCTGATTGAAACTTGCCAGGAATATTGCCGGGGACCCGCGATGTGCCTTTTCAAGTTTGATATTAATCGACGACGGTTCCCAAGTTACGCCATTTATCTGTCAACCAATGACAAGACACGGTGCTATGACGTCACGAATGACGTACAATTAATGTTTATTCATATTTATTTATTTTATTATTTATTTATTTTTGCACGATTGACGTTACAATTCTTCTTCTTCTTCATTTGGTATGACGCACAATCGACGCTGGGACCTATAGTGCCTTTTCAAGGTTGATATCGTTTCTTCATCCAAATCCAGCTGTTTCCAGTGTTTACCAAGGTTTGAAAGCTGTTTTTTCCCAAGGTTGAATTAATTGTTCAAATATTAATTAATCCCAGGTTGAATTTCCCAAGGAAAGAGCTGTTCCCAGGGGTTTGAAAGCTGTTTTCCCAAGTTTGAATTAATTGTTGTGCTTGGTAGACATTGTGATAATTACTAAGAGAGAGACGAAGAAGAGGGGAGAGAGGAGGGGAGGGAGAGAGGGGTGAGGAGAGAGGGGCGTCACAATTCAAGAGAGGGAGAGAGGAAGGGTGAGAGAGGGGACAGGAGAGGGGTGAGAGTGGGGCGAGGAGGAGGAGGGGAAAGAGAGGGGGCGAGAGAGAGGGCGCACAATTCTTCTTCTTCTCGTTTGATATGACGTCCAATTGACGCTGGGGACCTGAGTATTTCCCAGGTGTTTCCCAGTTATGGCCATTTTATGATACGGTTGGTCCGATCTAATTGAAACAATCGCCCAATCCAGTCGTCGTTTACGAGAGCGAAGCGAAGGCTGCACATACGGCACGCACATACTGCCCCACCCTACGGGCCCGCACTAGTAATAATAATAATAAAATAAATTCACTTTTAACTAACACACCTCCCGTAAACTACATGGGTCTCCCGTAACCACATGATCGTTTCCACCCTGTGTTTACCGATCCAAATTCCGCATTCACCTCACGATCCTTTTCAAACTTTCTTTACCTAACTTATGCAGTTCCATCAAAAAAGAAATATAATAATAAATAATAATTAAAACTATTTCTTATAATGCTTATCATCTTCCTCTTTCACTCGTGTGGTTTCATACTGTATCATATGCACTACTCTTCTACTATTTCAACAGAATGCTCTCCAATCGATCTTTCATTCAACCTTGTATGTATAAAAAATCCAACTATTACAACGTTCTTCTTCTCCATTCTCTTAATTCCCCTTTATTGCACCCTCAGAAATGTCTTTAGTCGCATTTCTGAACTAAAATTAAAAAAAAAACAGTTTGCTAATCATGTTCACTTTCCTTCAATCGCCATTTTCCCCAACTTCAGTGCCATTCACCTCTCACCCCTCCCTCTCAAAGCAACCATCACACTCTCCCCCTCCAAGCTGTTATTTTTGTATACATTGTCAAGGCTCATATTAGAGCTAACACACAACAGCAGCAAGGGGGCATGAGACAAGAGGGCAGGAAAGGAAGGAGAAAACAGTGGGGAACAGAGACATTAGGAGATCTGTGGAAGGGAGAGGGAGGAAGGGAACATGGGGTACACAAGATCGACATTCAGGGACTTTCAGGAAAGAAAGCAGGAATTTGAAGGAGGTGGTTTGGGGTGGATTAATGGGATAAGAAAAGTCGAGGATCGTGATGGGGGACGATAAGAGGTGGTGGTGAACAACTGTTTTGAAGGCCTGGAGGAAGATGGAATGAATAGAGTGAGGGAGTTTATTCCAAAGGTGGGAAAGAGGATGAAAGAAGTGAAGGGGAGCAGGGATTTCGTGATTTTGGTAGTTTTACCAGAAGGGGTTGTGGTGAACCTTGAGCGCCCTGCGGAAATATGGTGGGGACATAACGCAGAGAGCGGTGGGCGAGACCATAGAGGAGACGGTATAAGAAGAAAGACCACCGACCGAACCTGCGTGAAGAGTGAGACCCAAGACTCAGCCTCATTGCGGGAGATACCATTGATCCTAAAGCCTTGGTTTCCACAGCGTGAAGCGAGAAAGTGAGAGGCAGGAGCACCAGCCCAAGGGGAGAGCAGTTCTCCATCAGGCTGTGGAAGGAACTTTGTATGTGTCAGGAGCTCAGGTGGGCCGAGGAGGGACTGCATGACGGAGGACTCCCAGTCGGTGACTGACTTTGGAGACCAGGTTGAAATATGGCTTTCCGAAAGATCATGGCAGATCGTGAGACCAGAGCTTGAATGAAAGATCTTCCAGAGGATGTTGAGAAAGTGGATGGGGGGGGGGGGGTTCTAAATGGTCCTTCAGAGAGGTGTAGTGAGTGTGCAATTTGTCAGGATTGAAGACATGTTCCACGTTTTGGACCGTTGTGATTTTTCCAGATCTGCAGTGAGTCTGCTGCTGCTTGCCAGTCTGAGGGATGACAGATGTACAACAGAGGGTGAGTCAAGCAAAGAGAATAAGAGGATTTCCCAAGATCAGAGAGATCATGATGAAAACCAGAAAAAAGACAGGGCCCAAAGACACTACCTTGAAGACTCCAGCCTGGACAGGTAGAGGGGATGAGAGAACTCCATTAGGGCCACACGTTGCTGCGACAGGAGAGAAGTCTGCGAGCCATGAGTGAGATGGCCTTGGATACCATGGGAAGAGGTTGGTGAGTAGGCAGGGTGCCAGGCCGTGTCAGAAGCACGTATATGTCTATGGATATGGCTCTGATTTCATGTCCAGCATTGTGGACCTCATCCATTTTGGAGAACAGAAGCAGCATATCCAGGGTTAGAGTGACCTGGTCTGAAACCAAATTGATGATCGGAAATCAAGCCATTGGAGAAGAGAAGGATTAATGTCTGAGCGATGATGGATTCCATAACGTTTCTGATGATTGGGAGAAGGCTCATTGGTCTGTAGTTGCAGGGATCTGTTTTGCACCTTTTTGTATGCAGGCGGTAAGTTGCTGATCCAAGCAGATGGCAGATGAACTTGAGCAAACGGTGAATGAAACAGAGAGACGGTGAGCAAGAGCAGAGGAGCAGGTTTTAGGACACGTGGCTGATGCCGTCTGGACTGGTTGCAGAATCTGAGTCGAGTTTGACAGCAAGCTCTCCACCTGTCAGGAGAAAAGGACCACAGAGTCCAGGGACAGTTGGTCTGACTGGGTAAGGTGGGTAGAGAAAGCGATGGTTTTGACACAAGATTAGATACCGAGTTTAGGCATTCAGCCTTTCACGTGCGGTATCATCAGTGCGGCCATTGAGGTGAGGAGGGATGGAGGGAGAACATACACCAGAAACAGAGATATTAGATGCCACCAGGATTGGGGAGGGAGAGACGTTTGAGAGTTTAGAGAATTAGAAAGATGTTGTTTTCTGGCTCTCCTGAGGGTAGATACTCTCCAAAATCATGAAAAATCATGAATATTCATTAAAATTAAATATGTTAAAATTCAAAAACTGACAACTTCAACACTTCTCAGAAATTATAGGAGAGGGTTTGTTCAAATCACAATTTACACGAATGGATTTACAAATGCAAGACGATTACAATGGTACCCACCTTGTTAATCTGGAATATGAATAAGTAGAGCTAATTAGCTTAAAACATAATGCCTGCCGCGCAAACCTTCAAAAACTATAATTTGTTTATTCGTGTTCGAGCTGGTATATCCTATCCTATCACTCATTGTCCCAAAGAATAATCTCATCATTTTCTCCTGAAATATCCTCGCCATCGTCACTGTCGGCTTCAAACGCCTCCTGAAGGACACCAACGATCTCCTCTGGAAGAATGTCTCCTTCTATCCATAAGGGTTCCATCTTTCCTTGTAATGGTGCAGGCATGTCTGGTGTTGCAATGTGGGAGTTCTTCCATGGTGTAACTTGATAATTTACCCTTATGAGGTGTTGTTACAAGCATTTCCTGCAAGGTGGCAAGATTCCCATGCCAACATTCCACACTGCGTTCAAGGGCTTGGCTTCACACTTCTTCCTGATCATGAACAGTCTCAAATCGTCCACTTCTCCGAACCATGTTTTTTTCATACACTTTACACTTGAACCTGTCAAGCTCTGGTATCAGGTACTGCGGCATGTTCGAAGAATTCTCCAGTCTTGCAAGAGCTGGTAGGTACGGACCTTGTCATCTTCTCCAGAGTTTTCAGGGGCTTGACTTTGCCTTTCCACTTAAATTCACTTGTTGCGTCACAATCACTGTATGCATGGAGAGCTTGAAGCACTGCACAGTTTTCCTGTGTGTTGGCTCATGCAAATTCCATCATGTTGATGCACTTCTAATATTGTTTCCTGCACCAGTATCAAACAAAATTGTAACGCCTTCAAGTCTGTTGACACTCTCTGACGACATGACTCATGGAGATTACAAAGTCTCTCGGCCGGATCTTTAAAAGGTAAATGTATCACATTTTGACATCTCGGAAGGCACGATACATATCTGCCACTTCCGACTGGTTTAACCACTGGTCTCTTCTTCCTTCTATTTTCAGTTTTCCCCCTCTGTTCTTGCTCCATTATGTCATCACAATTGTACACTTGCAAGAATATAAAACATAAACATTTGAAAAATCACTTACTCTTGGGAATTTTGAATTCCTGGTTGCATTTGGAAATGTTAGTATTATGTGTAATCGACAGCTTGCAACGGCTGAAAATTCCTTCTTTTATGATATAGTCAGACCCCGCTATTTGCGGATTCGCTATTCGCGGTTCTTTCATGGTTTATTCGTGGTTTATCATGGGGAAATTGGTCTATTTTTTGCTTTTTTGTGGGCGTGTTCACGGGGGTTTTTTGTGTTGTATTCACAAGGGAAAATCAAAAACAGTGGAAAAAAACAACGCGAATTACGGCTCCCCCAGCGAAAAACACCGCCAAAGAGAAACCGCTCAGTTGAAATACACCCCGCAGAAGAGGAGAGAGAAGAAAAAACCCCGAGTAGATCACGCACACAAAAAAGACCCCCCGTTGTGGGATACGCCGCCTGCAAAAACCCCATGATACCGCCACAACCCCCCCCCCCCCGTGGAATACGCATACAAAAACCCCGTGAATAGCCAGCCACAAAAAACCCCCGTGAAACTACACACCACAAAAGACCCCTGTCGAAACGCCCACAAAACCAATAAATACCCCGCCAAACCTGAAACGCCGACACAAAACCCCACGGTGATACGCCACACAAAACCCACACTGAATCAACGCACACAAAAAAACCCCGTGCAATCACGCCACACAAAAACCCCAGCGACACCACAAAACCCCCGCCCTGAAACCACAACAAAAAACGCGCCAGTGAATCACACGACAAAAAAACCCTGAAACGCCTACAAAAAACCCCTGAATACGCCACAGAAAAAACCCCCGTTCGAAACAAGCCGACAAAAAAACCCCCGTGATACCCCACAAAAAACACCCGTGATCACGCACACAAAAAACCCTCCATGAATACGCACAACCACCCGAAAACGCACAATACCCCCGAACAAGTTCACCCTGAATCAGCGCCCACAAAAACCCCCTCGTGAATTACGCACACAAAAAACCCCAGTGAAATTACGCACAAACGAAACCCCTGTGAATCACGCCCACAAAAACCTTCTCTACCGACTATGAATCACGCCCACCAAGAAACCTCACCCGTGAATCACGCCACAATAAACCCTCCCCCGTGAATACGCCACAACAAAAACCACCTTGAAATCGGCCCACAAAACAACTCCCGTGAAACCCAAAAAACCGTAAAACAAACAAAAAAAACACCTGAACACACAAAAACCCCACGTAACACCACAAAAACAACCCGTGAAAAAAAAAATAGCAAAAAAAAACCCTTGAACAAGCCACAAAAAACCCCCGTGAACAAGTCACAAAAACTAAAACCCGTAAACCCAACAAAAACCCCAATGAATACAACAAAAAAAACAACAAAAAAAAACGTGAATAACGCAACACAAAAACACACACACCAAAAAAAACCACAAAGTAACTCAAAAGAACACCAAAAAAACAAAAACCACAAGAATCGATAAATACTGCCCACAAGAACCACAAGAAAGCACACAAACCCCTGATAGTCAAAACCCCTAATCGCCCACAAAAAACCCCGTGAACACGCCCACAAAACCCCCGTGAACACGCCCACAAAAACCCCCGTGACACGGCCACACAAAACCCACCGTGAATACGCACGACAAAAACCCCGAACACGCCCACAAACCCCGTGAACACGCACACAAAAAACCCCGGAACACGCCACAAAAACCCCCGTGAACACGCCCACAAAACCCCCCGTGAACACGCCACAAAAAAACCCCGTGAATACGCACACAAAAAACCCCCGTGAACACGCCCACAAAAAACCCCGTGAACACGCCCCACAAAAAACCCCGTGAACACGCCCACAAAAAACCCCGTGAATACGCAACAAAAAACCCCGTGAATACGCCACAAAACCCCCGTGAACACGCCACAAAAACCCCCCGTGAAACACGCCCACAAAAACCCCCGTGAACACGCACACAAAAACCCCGTGAACACGCCCACAAAAACCCCCGTGAACACGCCTACAAAAACCCCCGTGAATACGCACACAAAAAACCCCCGTTGAACACGCCACAAAAAAACCCCAGTGAACACGCCACAAAAACCCCCCGTGAATTACGCCCCACAAAAAAACCCTGCGTGAATACGCAACACAAAAAACCCTGAATAGCACCACAAAAAACACCCGTGAATACGCACACAAAAAACCCCGTGAATACGCACCACCATGAAAAACAACCTCTACCGTGAATACCGCACACAAAAAAACCCCGTGAATACGCACACAAAAACACCCGTGAATACGCACACAAAAACCCCGTGAATACGCCACAAAAAACCCGTGAATGCCCACAAAAAAACCCACGTGGAATACGCACACAAAAAACCCCCTGAATACGGCCACAAAAAACCCAGGAAAACGCCAACAAAAAGTGAATCCTACCAAAAAAAACCCCCGTCAATCAAATACGACACAAAAAACCCAGTGAATACGCACAACAAAAAACCCGAATACGCCCACAAAAAACCCCATGAATACGCAACACAAAAACCCCCGTGAATACGCACCACAAAAACCCGTGATACGCACACAAAATACCCCGTGAAACACGCCCACAAAACCCCCGTGAACACGCCCACAAAAAAACCCCCGTGAACACGCCCACAGAAACCCACACCGTGAACACGTCACACAAACCCCCGTGAACACGCCCACAAAACCCCCGTTCTACGCCCACAAAGCACCACCTGAACCCACGCACACAAAAAACCCCGTGAAACGCACCACAAAAAAACCACCGTGAAATCACAACCCACAAAAAACCCCCGTGAACACGCCCACAAAAAACCCCCGTGAACACGCCCACAAAAAAAAACACCAGTGAACACGCCCACAAAAACCCCCGTGAATCACGCCCACAAAAACCCCCGGTGACACGCCCACATAAAAACCACCGTGAACAACGCCCAACCAAAACCACCCCCGTGAACACGCCCACAAAAAAACCTCCCGTGAACACGCCCAACAAACCCCCGTGAACACGCCCACAAAAAACCCCCGTGAACACTGCCACAAAAAAAACCCACCGTGAACACGCCCACAAAAAACCCCGTGAAACACGCCACAAAAAAACCCCCGTGAACACGCCCACAAAAAACCCCCGTGTGAACCCGCCCACCACAAACCCACCGCGAACACGCCCACAAAAAACCCATGAATACGCCCACAAAAAACCCCCGTGAACACGCCCACACAAACCCACCGTGACACGCCCACAAAAAACCCCGTGAACACGCCCACAAAAAACCCACCGTGAACACGCCCACAAAACACACGTGAACACGCCCCACAAAAAACCCGTGAACCGCCACAAAAACCCCCGTGAAACACGCCCACAAAAACCCCGTGAAACACGCCCACAAAAAAACCCCCGTGACACACGCCCACAAAAACCCCCGTGAACACGCCCACAAAAAACCGGGCAAAACACACAAAAAACCACCAGTTTGATGTATCCACGCACCACAAAAAACCCCACCATCCAGTGAACACGGCCAACATAACGGTAAAAATCCCCCAACTGGTGAGACACGACCGTCTATGCAAAAACCCTGTGACCGCCACAAAACTCTTCCGTGGCGTTGTCGCTACTGACTAACGCCCACAAAATAACCCCCGTAGAACACGCCCACAAAATCCTCCCGGAACATGTCTCACGAGCGCCCCAGCGGACAACAACAGCAAACCCACCGTGACGACTGCACAAAAAAACGCCCGTGGACACGAGACCCACACAAAAATAACCCCGGTGCACGCATCAAAAAAAACCCCTGACGCGCCCACACATACTCCACGTAGAACACGCCCAACATTAAAATACCCAGTGGAATAACGTGCACTCAAAGTAACGATCCCGCGTGATAGACCAGCCACACAGACACCGTGACATGCCAAAAACCCCGGACAGCAATAAAGTACCCCCGTGAAGCCACAAAACCACGAAGTGCCCACAAGAACCCCGGGTAACTACCTCCATTCCAAACCCCCGTGAACGAGCATCATAACCCAGTGAGATACGGCCACAAAACCCTTGACTCGCAAAACCCCTCGTGAACACCTACAAAACCGCCTGAACTCGCACACAAACCCCTGCGAATTAGCCACACAACCCACCGGTGAACACTGTCCCCACAAAAGACCACCCTGACACGCCACAAAACCCTTTCGACACCTCACAATAGGATACCCAGTTACAGCAAACCCGGACAGCCCCCGTGAGCACACAAACCTGACACGAAATCACCACATACCCCCGTGAGCCCAACGTGAACAGACCAAAACCGGAACACGCCAAAACCCGTGATACGACACAACCTGAACGCCCACAAAAACCCGTGAAAGTACAACCCCGTGAACGGCCACAAACCCGTGAATACGGCACACAACCAAAAACACTCCCCTACGTGAATTAGACAGGCAAAAACCCCATCCGTCTGTGTGAAAACACGCCCACAAAAACCCCTAGAGGTGACACGCCACAAAAAACCCCTGTGAACACGCCCACAAAAAACCCCCCGTGAACACGCACACAAAAAACCCCGTGAACACGCCCACAAAAAGACCCCTGGAACTAGCCCACATAACCCCCTGTGAAACAGCACACAAAAAAAACCCCGTGAACATCGCCCACAAAAACCCCCGTGTGAACACCGCCACAAAAAACCCGTGAATACGCACACAAAAAACCCCCTTGAACACGCCCACAAAAACCCCGTTGAAACACGGTCCACAAAAACCCCCGGGAACACGCCACCAAAACCCCCGTGATATACGCAACTACGAAAAAACCCGTGAATACTGCACACAAAAACCCCGGTGAACTCGCCCACAAAGAAAAAACCCCCGTGAACTCGCCCACAAAAAACCCCCGTGAACACGCCCACAAAACGAATACGACACCAAACGTGAAACCAACACAACCCACGTGAATACACGCCACAAAAAACCCCCGTGTGAATCGCACACAAAAAAACCCCCCAGTGAATACGCACACAAAAACCCCCCGCTGAACACGCCCACAAAAAACCCCGCGACGTGAACTACGCCACAAAACCCCCCGTGAACACTCCCACAAAAACCCGCGGAACACGCCCCACAAATAACCTCCCATAGAACACGCCTCACAAAAACCCCGGCGTGAATTAGGCCACACAAAAAAACCCCGTGAACTCGCCCACAAAAAACCCCACGTGAACGACGCCCACAAAAAACCCCGTGAATACAGCACACAAACAACACCCCGAAACACGCCCAGGAAAAACACCAGACACTCCAACAAAAAACCCCTGTGAATACGCGCCACAACAAAAAACCCCCGTGAACACGCCCACAAAACCCCAGTGAAGCACGCACACAAAAAACCCCGTGAACCACGCCCACAAAAAACCCCGAGTGTGAACACGCCCACAAAAAACCACCCTGTGAATACGCCACACAAAAAAAACCCCCTTGAACACGCCACCCAAACCCCCCGGTGAAACGTCCACAAAAACCCCTGTGAACACGCCCACAAAAACCCCCGTGAATACGCACAACAAAACCCTACGTGAATACTGCACACAAAAAACCCCTGTGAACTCGCCCACAAAACAAACCCCCGTTGATACTTCGCCCACAAAAAACCCCCCGTGAACACGCGCCACAAAAAAACCCCGTGTAATTACGAACAAACCGACACCACAAAAACCCCCTCTGAACGACGTCCCACAAAAACATCGTAGTGAAACACGCCCACCAAAAACCCTGTAACCGGCCCCACAAAATCCTAAACCCCCAGTTGAACACGCCCACAAAACAACCCCGATGAACACGACAAAACTTCATTCAAAAAAGACCACCGTGAACACCGCCCAAAAACGCCCCTTGCAACACGCCCACAAAAACCCCGCGTGAACACGCCCACAATAACCGCCGCGTGAACAATCGGCCTAACACGCGTGACACCCACACCCCCAAAAACCCCCGTGAACACCGCCCCACTAAAACCCCACTGTGAACACGCCCACAAAAACCCCCGTGAACACGCCCACAAAAACCCACCCTGTGAACACGCCCACAAAAAATACCCCCTGTGAACACGCCCACAAAAAACCCACCTACGCCAAAAAGTGAACACGCCCACAAAAACCCACCAGTGAACACGCCCACTAAAAAACCCTGACCTCGTGAACACGCCCACAAAAAATCCCCGTTGAACACCGCCACAAAAAAACCCCCTGCTAAACGCACAAATACCCGTGAAACGCCACAAAAGAACCCCGTGAACACGCCCACAAAACCCTCGGAAACACGCCCACCAAAAAACCCCCGTGAACACCGCCCACAAAAAACCCCCGTGAAACACGCCCACAAAAAACCCCCGTAACACGCCCACAAAAACCCCGTTGAACACGCCCACAAAAAACCCCCGTGAAACACGCCCACAAAAACCCCTGTGAACACCGCCCACAAAAACCCACGTGAACACGCCACCACCAAAAACCCCCTCGTTGAACACGCCCACAAAAAAACCCCCGTGAACACGCCACAAAAAACCCCCGTGAACTCACTGCCCACAAAAAACCCCCGGATGAACACGCCCACAAACCCCCGCTGAAGCCACAAAACACCCCGGAACGCCACAAAACCCCCGGTACACGCCCACAAAAAACCCCCGTGAACACCGCCCACAAAAAACCCCCGTGAACACGCCCACACAAAACCCCCGATGTGAACCGCCCCAAACCACACCACAAAACCCACCTGTGAACCGCCACATAAAAACCCCCCGTGAACACGCCCCAAAAAACCCCCGTAACACGCCACAAAAATCCCCCTGTGAACACGCCACACCAAACCACCGTGAACACGCATCCACACAAACCCACCTGTGAACACGCCCCACCAAAAAACGCCCCGTGAACACGCCCACAAACCCACTGAACACCACACAAAACCCACCTGCTGAACACGCCCCAAACCCGACACCCCACACAACCACGTGAACACGCCCACAAAAAAAACCCCCGTGAACACGCCCCACAAATCCCACGTGAACACGCCCAACAAAAACCCCCCAGCGTGATAACAGCCCGACAAAACCCACCGTGAACAGCGCC
>CM068966.1:11942206-11956855 GCA_035128595.1 Eptatretus atami | reverse complement strand
CGTGCTTCTGCGTTTATTCCGTCCGTTCAGTCAGCTGACACACCAGAGGGCAGCGGCTGATGTTTAGCTTTGTTGTGGGCGTGTTCTACTGTGGCTTGTGTGGCGCTGTTTCACTGGTGGGTTTTTGTGGGCGTGTTCACCGGGGGTTTTTGGCGTGTCAGGTGGGTTTGTGTGGGCGTGGTTCACCTTCTGTTTTGGCTTTTTTGGTTGGGCAGTTCATTGTGAGTTGTGTGATTTTCTTGTCACTTTTGTTGTGGTTTCTGTGTTGTGGACGTTCTGTACTTCGTGGGTTTCACCGTCCTTGAGTGGTTTTATGTGTGGTAGCGTTTCGTTTAGGCGGGGTGCGTTTGTGGCGCTGTCATCTGGGTGTCTTGATGGGGGTCTGGTGGTCGACGCTGTGGTTGTTTGCATGGTGGTGTGCTGTTCTTGTACCCTTGTTTTGGTTGGTTGTGGTTTTTTTCTGTGGGGGCGGTCACTTGCGTGGGTTGTGTGGTGTGGCGTGGTTGCACGTGCGGTCTCTTTGGGGCGGTGATCAACCGTGCGGTGTGGCCGTGGGTTGCAGTTGTTCTGGGCCGCTGGGTTCACTGGCGGCGCGCCGGCGTTGGGGGTTGGGGGACTGGTGGGTCTTTGGGTGGGGTTTGACTGCCTGCGGCTTGGCATTTGTTGTGTGCCGGTGTTGTGTGCTGACTGGGCCTGCTGCGGCTTTGGAGCCTGGGGGCGACGGTTGTGGGGCTGTGCTTCTGCGGGCGCTTTAGGAGGTTGGCTGAGAGCCATGGCGGTGTTTTTTTGGGCACAGTGTGTGTACGCCCGGGGTGTGGGTGGTGTTCTGGTGGTCGTTGGCGGTCCGACAGGGCGTTTGTGGGCGCGCGTGTCAGCGGGGGCGCGCGGTGGTTCGTGGGGGTTCCTGAGTGCGCGTGTGCGGGGAGTATGTGCTCGGGTTCGTGCTGCTCCACGGGGGTTTTTGTGGCGTGTTCACTGGGTGCGTTCTGTGCCTTGTGGTTCGTTTCACTTGCGCGCGGTGGAGTGGTGGTGGAGTGGCATGTTTGGTGACTTGCGGCGCGTCTGGTTCAGATATCCATCTTTAGTATGTCCGGCGTGTGCTGGTGGTACTGTTGTTGGGGTGGTGGTTCTCTCGAATGCCACTGTTCTTGTCGTCAATGGTTTTTGACTTCGGTAGATGGGCGGTTTTGCTATGCCTGCGGTTACACAGCCTTTTTGGGGTGGCTCCGTGTCGGGCCCTCATCCTGATCTTTCCTTTCGGCTTCTTAGAGTGTTGATTGTTCGTTTCACGCCATCACGGTGGGTCTGGGTCTGCTATTGTTGTGCTGTGCTAACTCTTTTTTTGATCTTGTGGGTTTTTTATGTGTGTGGCGGCTGTCTCGACCATGATCATGTGCGTTCCCTTGGGTGGATTTTGTGGGCCGTTGTTCCCGGGTGGATTTTCTGTGGGGCCGCCCGTCTCACCTTGTGTTGGTTATTTTGTGGCTGTTCACGAGGAGATTTTTGTCGGCGTGTCTATTTGCATCGTTTTTCGATTTGACGTTCGGGTGTGATGTGCGTGTGTCTTGTGTTAAATACTTGGTTTTGGCCTACAGTGATGTTTTTCAGCTCGTATGCTGGGCTTGTTTTGTTTTTTGTGGGCTTGGTGCTTACCGGTTTTGTCATGGATTGCATTGGGTTTTTGTTGATCTTGTGTTTCTATCTTACGGGTTTTTTTTGTGCGTGTTTCTATCGATGGGTTTTATACTTGTGCGTGTTCACTTCGGGGGTTTTTGGCCTGTGTCACTTTGTTCGTGGTTTTTTGTGGTTGTTTCTAGGGGGTTTTGTGGGCGGTTCACTTTGGTGGATATTTGTGGGTTTTGCGGTTACGGGGTTTTTTGTCGTGTGCGTGTTTCACTCCTTTTTTCTCGGGGGTTTTTTTGTGGGCGTGTTCACTGGGGGTTTGTTTGGCGGTTTTTCACTATAGTTCGGTTTTTTGTGTGGGTTTCCTGGGTTTTGTGTTCGTTACTTTTTTTGGCTGTGTGCGTGTTTACTTTGTGGTTTTTGTGGCCGTGTTCACTAGGTGTTTTATTTGTGAGGCGGTTCACCAGGGTTTGTGGGCGTGTTATATACCTTTTTTGGTGGTTTTTGTGGGCGTTTACTGCGGTTTTTTTGTGTGCGGTATTCAACTTTTGGGTTTTTTTGTGGGTCGTGTTCACTTTGGGTTGTTTGTGGCGAGTCTCACGCGGTTTGTTGTGGTCGAGTTCTACGTGTTTTTTGTGTGTCGTAAATTCACTGGGTTTTTTGTGTCGATTTCCGGGGTTTGTGGTCGTCTGTCACTTTTGGGGTTTTTGTTTGACTGTTGTTCACGGGGTTTTTGTGGCGTTTGTTCTATGGGGGTTTTTTGTGTTCATCACTTTTTCGGGTTTTTGTGGGCGTGTTTCACGGGTATTTTGTTGGCTGGTCACTGGTTTTGTGTGTCGTGTTCACTTGGGGTTTGTGGTGCGGTTGTTTCATTTTCTGGTGGTTTTTCCTTTTGTGGGCGTGTATCACATTTGGTGTTTTTTTTGTGGCTGTACGGGTTGGGCGTGTTCACTGTGTGTTTTTCTTGTGTCGTACACGGGTTTGTGGGACTTCACTGGGTTTTTGTGGTCTGAGTTCATGGGGGTTTTTGGTGGTGTCCTATTTTATGGTGGTTTTTTTCGTGGGCGTGTCATTTTGGGTGTTGGGCGTTCGTTCACTTTGGAGGTTTTTGTGGCTGTTTGTTCTATTCGGGTTGTGCTGTGTTCATTCGGGGTTTTTGGGGCGTGTTCACTCTTGGGTTTTTGTGTGCGATTCACTTTTGCGGGTTTTTTTGTGTCGTATCACGGGGTTGTTTTGGCTGTTTGTCCACGGTTTTTGTGTGCGTCATTTTCATCGGGGTTTTTGTTGGCGTGTTCATCCTTGGTTGGGTTTTGGCGAGTTTTTATGTTTGTGGTTTTGTGGTGATTACGGGTTTTGCTGTGCGTATTTCACTGTTGGGTTTTTTTTGTGTGCGGATTCACGGGGTTTTGTGGGTGTCACGTGGGGTTTATGTGGACATGTTTTCCACTTCTTCCCCTGGGGTTATTTGTGGGCGTTTCACATGGGGTTTTTGTGTGCGTATTACACATTTGGGGCTTTTGGGGCGTTGTATCCACTATGTTTTTTTTTTTGTGGTGTTGTTTGTTGGTTTCGTTTGTTTCACTTGGGGTTTTTTGTTGTTGCGTTACTTGGGGTTTTGTTGGCGTGTTTCATCTATTTGGGTGTTGATGGGCGGTTCACGGTGTTTTTCTGTGTTGCGTGGTTCACCTGTGGTTTTTTGTGGCTTCCGTTTTCTCACTGGTTTTGTGCGTGTCACTGGGGTTTTTTGTGTGTCGTTTGTCACGGGTTTTTTTGTGTTGTGCTATTTCACGGGTGTTTTTTTGTGTGTGCGTATCCTTACTTGGGGTTTTATGTGGCGGTATCACAGCAGGGGTTTTTGTGGACGTGTTCATTCCTTTTTGTGGTTTTTGTGGCGTGTTTCAATGGGGTTTTTTGTGTGCGTATTCACTGGGGCTTTTTTTTTTGTGGGTATTTGTTCACTGACCCTGGGGTTTTGTTGCGTGTTACGGTTTTTGGGGCGTTGTTTCACTGGGTGTTTTGTGTGCGTGTATTCACTGGGTTTTTTTGTTGCTGTTGTTTCACCTTTGGGTGTTTTTTGTTTCATGTTTACTTTTTGGGTTTTTTGTGTGCGTGTTCACTTGTGGGGTTTGTGCTGTGTTTCACTAGGGGTCATTTGTGGCGGTTATAGGGGGTTTTTGTGCCTGTACGGGAGTTTTGTGGGCGTTTCACCGTGGGCTTTTTTGTGATGTGCTGTTTGTTCCACGGGTTTTTTGCGTGTCGTATTTACATTGGGGTTTTGTGGTGTTCGTTTGTGTCATTGGGGTGTTTTAGGCGACGTTCACAGGGTTTTTTGTGGCGTGTTCACGCGGGTTTTGTTGCGGTTTCACGGTGGGTTGTGGGTCGTGTTCACGTTGGTTTGTGGGTTTCACCGGTGGGTTTTTTGGTTTTTGACGGTTTCCTATGGGTTTTTTTTTGGTGTGCGTGTTCACATTTGGGGGTTTGCTTGTGTCATTGTTATCTGTTCGGTTGTGTGGGTCGGTTCTCACGGGGTTTTTGTGTGCGTATTCACGGAGTTTTTTTGTGGGCGTTGTCACGTGGGTTGGTTGGGCGGGTCAACTTTTGTCTTTGGGTGGTTTGTGGTGCGTGTTCACGGGTTTTTGGGGCGTGTTTCAACGGGGTTCTTTGTGTGGCTTGGTTCACAGGTTGGACATTTTTTTGTGGCGTTCATTTTTTTTTGGGGTTTTGATGGGCTGTTCACTTTTTTTTTTGGGGGTTTTTTTTTTTTGTTTGGGCGTGTTCACGTGGGTTGTTTTTGGCGTGTTCACTTGGGGGTTTTGTGGGCGTAGCTTCACAGGGGGTTTTTTTTTTGTGCGTTTCGTCACATTTTTTTTTGGGGGTTTTTTTGTGGAGCGTGTTCACATTTGGGTTTTTGTTGACCAGGCGTGTTTCACTTTTTTTTTTTTCTGTGTGGTTTTTTTGTGGCATGTCTTCACCAGGGGTTTTTGTGGGTCGTGTTCTACTGGGTTTTTTGTTGGGCTGTGTTCACTTTTGGTGGGTTTTTTTGTGGCTTTTATTTTTTTGGGGTTTTTGTCAGGGCGAAGTCATCACAGGTGGGCCTTTTTTTGTTGGTCGTACCGGGTTTTTGTTGGCTTTTTGATTCACACGTGGGTTTTGTGTGGGACGTGTCACCTGGGTTTTGTGGCATGTCATCTTGGGTTTTTTGTGGAGCGTGTCACTTTGGGGGTTGTGGGTTTTTGCGTTGTTCTAACTACCAGTTTTTGGGTTTTGTATGCGTATCCACCGGAGGGTTTGTGTTTCGATCTTTTCACTTGGGGTTTTGTGTGTGCGTAGTATTTATTGGGTTTTTTGTGTGCGATTCATGGGGTTTTTGTTTGCGTATTCATTGGTTTGTGTGTGCGTTATTTTCATATTTTGGGTTGTTTTTTGTCTTGCGATATTTCATTTGGGTTTTTGGTGTGCGATTTCATCGGTTTTTTGTTTTGCGTATTCCACGTGGTTGTTTTTTTGTGGGCAATTTCATCTTTTTTTGTGGGTTACTTGTGTGCGTTTTCTATTTGGGGTTTTTTTTTTGTTGGGCGGTATTCACTGGGTTTTATGTGTGCAGATTTTCTATGGGTCGTTTTTGTGTGTGCGATTCAGGGGGTTTTTGTGGCAGTATTGTTCACGGGTTTTTGTGTGCCGTTATTCATTTTGGTGTTTTTTTGTGTGCCTTGATTCACTGGGGGTTTATGTAGTGCGTACCTGTCATGTTTTTTTGTGGTCGAGTTCACCGCGGTTTGTGGTGTGTTTCTTCTGGGTTTTGTGTGGGCGTAGTTTCACCCGGGCGGTTTTTTGTGGTGCGTCATTCTACGGGTTTTGGTAAGAATCGTGTCACTTTTTTCCGGGTTTTTTTTTTGGGTCGTGTTCACAATGGTGGTTTTGTGGGCGTGTCAGTTGGGGTTTTTGTGAGGCAGTTGTTTCCCGGGGGTTGTTTGTGGCGTATCCACGGGTGTTTTTTGTGTGCGTATTCCAACTTGGGGTTTTTGTGTGCGTATCACCACGGGGTTTTTTGTGCAGTTTCACTTCTTGGGGGTTTTGTGGCTTGTTCACTGGGGTGTTTTTTGTGGGCGTGCATTCACACTTCGGCGGGTTTTGTGTGTCGTATTTTCACGGAGTCTTTTTTGGGGCGCGTTAAAATGGGTTGTGGCGTGTCTCTACTGTGTTTTTTTAGGGGCATTGTTCAAAATACGGTTTATGTGTGCGTGTCACATGGGGTTTTGGGGTGTCACTGGGTTTTTTATCGGGCTTTCACGTTGGGTTGTTGTGGCTTTTTTTGTGTTCTTTTTGGGGGTTGTGTCGTGTTTACTTTTGGGTGTTTTGTAGGCGTGTTCAACGGGAAGTTTTTGGCTGATGTTCACTGCGGTTTTGTATGCGTATCACTTTGGGAGCTTTTGTGGTCGTTATTCACGGGGGACTTTTTGTGGGTTGTATTCACGGGTGTTTTTTTGTTGGTGTATATTCTGTTGTGGTTTTTTTGTATGCGAGTTTCTACCTTTGGGGTGGGGGTTGTTGGTGCGTATTCATTTTGGGGTTTTTTGAGGGTCGTATCACGGGTGTGTTTTTTTGTGTGCGTTATTCATTTTGGTTTTTTTTGTTATTCATGGGCTTGTTTGGGTGCTATCACGGGGTTTTTGTGTGCCTATTCATAACGGGGTTTTTGTGTGCGTATTCACTTGGGTGGTCTTTTTTGTGTGCGTATTCACGGGGGTTTTGTGTGCGTAAATATCATGGGTTTTGTGTTGGCGTATTCACGTGTGTTTATTTTGTGGCGTAATTTTCTCACGGGGTTTTTTTTTGTGTGCTGATTTACGGTGTTTTTGTGTGCGTATCTCATGGGGGTTTTTGGTGCTATCACGGGGGTTTTTTTGTGTGTATCAGGGTTTTTATTGTGTGCGTATCGGGCGGGTTTGTGGTGCGTATTCATGGGGTGTTTTTTGGTTTGCTGTATTCACGGTTTTATGTGTCTAATCACAGGGGTTTGAGCTGTGCGTATTCATTGGGGTTTTTTTGTGTCCGTATATCATCCGGTTTATTGTGTCCGAATATCACTAGCGACGGGTCTTTTTGTGTGGTGTATTTACGGGGGTTTGCTTTGTTGCAATTTCATGGGGTTTTTTTGTATGCGTATATTGGGGGGGGGGGGTGGTGGGGTAACATTCATGGGTTTGCGGGCGTATATCACGGGGGTTCTTTTGTTGCGTATTCTACTATTGGGGGTTTCGGTGCAGGATGGTATTCCAACAGAAGAGTTCTTTGGCGGTGTTCGCAGCGCTATCGCCAGTGTTTTTCCAACGGGAACTTTCTGATTTCTCCCTTGTGAAATTTTCACGAACTCTTCAGGAACCTAAACCCCTTTTCTCCCAGGAACGATGCTTCTTAAGCATTTCCTTTTTTAGATCGAACATTTTCGCAGCTATTTTACAGGAAGTATCCCCCCCGAGAATAGCGGGTGGTCTCGACAGTTATGTCGTTTACTTGGATCCAAATAGTCCTCAAACCTAAAGAAGAAAATTGAAAAATCAGAAAATAAATTTATCTCGAATTGAGATAGCACTCTGATGAAGAAGGACGGTATTCGTAGGGGATCTTTTTTCGTGTCTGGCCCATTCGTGTTTGTTGTTTTTGCTAAGTGGCTCTACTTATTCATATTCCAGAATAACAAGGTGGCGACCATTGTAATTGTCTTGGAATTTGGAAATGCATTAGTACAGATTTTGATTTGAATAAAACTCTCCTATAATTTCCGAGAAGTGCTGAAATTGTCAGTTTTCGAAATTTAAGCAACATTTCTAATTGTAATGAATATCCCCAATGATGCAAATGAGATCATTAACATTCAAATATCTATATATTAATACTGAAGGACCAATTTTGTGTTCCTCCTAGCGGTCGCTTCACGTTTTTCTCGGTACTGTGACCTGGACTGAAAGAAACTTCGTACCTGTAAGTGCATCGCACATAGGGCATAAGTCAACTTCAACTCTGAAGCCGAAAAAACACTTTTCGTTACATTCGTTTACATTAGGCGATTACCTGTGAGTCGACGTCTGTTCTGAGGAGGCGTAAGGACGTCATGACATCATCGGTCCATTTGCTGACGTCATTACGTCTGTCTTCGACGACCAGTCCCCGCTGAGAGTGTAATTCCACTCCTCGAAAATGCGTGCTGCAATGTAAACCCTCTTCTTCACATGCTGACTACCCTCAAATGTGAATTGACACAAAAAATGTAACAAAAGACATTTTATCTCTATACTATATGATAACTGAAGGACCAATTTGTGCCTCCTCCTATGCGTCGTTCATTTTTCTCGGTACTGTGACCTGAGAGTTTTGACACGGTGTTTGTACGTCAAAGTGACACTGTGCACAATCAGGGAACTTCCTTTCACAAGGACTAAGTGACACACCAAAAATTCGGTGACAAGGAGCGTGTTAGGCCTCAAGTAAGCCATGGAGTAACATCGACTGGGATCCGCTCTTAAAGAGCCGCCACTGGTTGTCATATTGGGCTCATGGAACGGAATCCATCTGTGACGGGGTTTCGGCTCGTTAGGTATTAAAAGGAAATGCATACATGGAAACGGATCAATTTGATATCGTGAAAATGAGTTATTTTTCTGGGAACATTTTTTTTTCATTCATTTGATCCAAGTGAACAATTTGGTACCCATGAGAAATTGCCCTGGGGGTGGGAGGGGTGCACGGTGGGCTTCACTGGACCCCGGTCTAATTATCCGTCCACAACTTTTTGCAATATCATTCTATACTGTATCGCATATCGTTTTTGGACCCATCTATCAATGGTGAAGAATCGCTGTAAGAAAAAAAAAAATTCAATTCTCATGTCTCGTATACAGATCTTCACTAAAATTGAATCAATTTGACCTTGTCACACTCCCGACCTGACCATCAAATTTCGACTATTTGGAAAATTTGACCAATCATCAGTGTTTTACATATTTTGGATGGCCTTGACCTTGACCTTTGACTGAGCTTGACCAAATTTTCCTCACATATACGACACGTGCATATAAACAAGCCGTGTAAGTTTCAATTTGATGGATTGAAAAATTACTGAGGTGTTGTAATAATAAATTCACAATAGGCTGATTTGATTCTAATGGGTGGAAGTTGTTGACAAATCAAAAAAAACCTAAATTGCTAGTTCTGATTTTTGGTGCACCAGGTCTTTGACCCAATATGCAAACCCTGTTCAAATTTTATGTCTATGTGATGAAAATTGATGATTTTATTTGACCTTGACCTTTGACTCAATGGTCTAAAGTGGTCAAAAAGGTCGTAAAGGTCTAAAGCAGTGTTTTTTCAAGGTGGGGCGTGGCAATATTTTGGTGGGGAATGAGAATTCAGAATTAATGAATCAATATATGATCGCTTTCATAGCTTTGCCTTTTGAATACATATATAGTATATACTGTAGTGTCTCCAATCGTGGTGGGGCGTACGATTTTTTTGAAAATCAAAGTGGGGCGTGGGACAAAAAAGGTTGAGAAACACTGGTCTAAAGGGTATGTTTCAAAAGTAGTTACAGTTCTAAAGGGTCTCAGGGGTGGATTGTCTCAAGGGTCCAAACTAGGTTTGAAAGGTTTAAGTGGTCTAAAGCGTCTTATAAAGTCTAAAGTATCTAAATAGGGTCAATGGGTCGAAAGGGTCAAGAGGTCTAAGCGGTTGAAAGGGTCATAAAAGGCTGAAAGGGGTCTAAAAGGTGTCAGGGCTCTCAAAGTCTAAATGTCTCAAAGATACAGTATGTTCCAATCGTCCATAATTAATAGATGTAGTCATGGTGCTATAATAAGTAATTATAGGCATACTCACATGGGTCGACCAAAGCGTCACCTCGACGAGGTTTTACAGTCCACCCATGCATTTTCAGTGATCTCTAGCATTCTGAGGAAATCATAAATTTCTTCCTAACCTACAGAGGACACTGCATTAATGGAACAGTCGCTTCATAATTGATTCCTGCATCATTGTGCTTACCGAAATATACTCACCTTTCTCTTTTCTCACCAGCAGATGGTACCCTTGGAAAGGAGAGTGCTGTTTGAGCCCGTTCATTTAACACGAGGGAATGCTTTCAGGGTAGAATTGATCCTGGACAGATTGCAGTTCCATCAAAGATGAAGAAATTTCTGCTGAGCAGCCGTGGGAATGGAACCCACAGTGATGAGGGCAATGCGAAAAGTCTTTCCCAACTCATCCACCAAGCTGCAGGCCGTAACTCCTGAATCCTATTCAAATGGACGTCTGCTGTCTCTCTGTGTCTCTGTCTCTCTCTCTCTCTCTCTCTCTCTCCTCTCTCTCTCCTCTCTTCTCTCTCCCTCTCTCCTCCTCTCTCCCCCTCTCTCCCCCTCTCTCCCCTCTTCTCCCCTCTCTCTCTCCTCCTCCTCTCCTCCCTCTCCCTCCCTCTCCCTCTCCCCTCCTCTCCCTCCCTCTCCCTCCCTCTCCCTCCCTCTCCCTCCCTCTCCCTCCTCTCTCTCCTCTTCTCCTCTCTCTCCTCTCTCTCCCTCTGTCTCTCTGTCTCTCTCTCCTTTCTCTCTCTCTCTTTTCTCTCTCTCCTTTCTCTCTCTCTCCTTTCTCTCTCTCTCCCTCTCTCTCTCCCCTTTCTCTCTCTCCCTTTCTCTCTCTCCTTTCTCTCTCTCCTTTCTCTCTCTCCTTTCTCTCTCTCTCTCCCTCTCTCTCTCTCCCTTTCTCTCTCTCCCTTTCTCTTCTCTCCTTTCTCTCTCTCCCTTTCTCTTCGTCCTTCTCTCTCCGCTCTCTCTGTCTCTCTCGCCTCTCTCCCTCTTCCCCTCTCTCTGTCTTCTCTGTCTCTCTCTCTTTTCTCTCCCTTCTCTCTCTCTCCTTTCTCTCCTCCTTTCTCTCTCTCCCTTTCTCTCTCTTCCCTTTCTCTCTCTCACTCTTCTCTCTCTCTCCTCTCTCTCTTTCTCTCTCTTCCTCTCTCTCCCCTCTTTCCCCCTCTCTCCCCCTCTCTCCCTTCTTCTCTCTCCCTCCCTCTCCCTCCCCTCTCCTCCCTCTCCTCCTCTCCTCCCTCTCCCTCCTCTCCTCTCCCTCTCCTCCCTCTCCCTCCCTTCCCTCCCTCTCCCTCCCTCTCCTCCCTCTCCCTCCCTCTCTCTCCCTCTCTCTCCCTCTCCTCTCCCTCTCTTCCTCTTCCTCTCTCTCCACTCTGTCTCTTCTCTCTCTCCTTTCTCTCTCTCCGTCCTTTCTCTCTCTCTCACCTTTTCTCTCTCTCCCCTTTCTCTCTCTCTCCCTCTCTCTCTCTCCCTTTCTCTCCTCTCCCTTTCCTCTCTCTCCCTTTCTCTCTCTCCTTTCCTCTCTCTCCTCTTCCTCTCTCTCTCTCTCTCTCTCTCTCCCTTTCTCTCTCTCCCTTTCCTCTCTCTCCCTTTCTCTCTCTCCCTTCTCTCTCTCCCTTTCTCTCTCGCTCTCTCTCCTGTCTCTCTGCTCTCTCTCCTCTCTCCCTCCGCTCTCTCTGTCTCTCTCTCTCTCTCTTTCTCTCCCTTTCCTCTTCTCTCTCTCTTTCTCTCTCCCTTTCTCTCTCTCCCTTTCTCTCTCCTCCCTTTCTCTCTCCTCCTTTTCTCTCTCTCCCCTTTCTCTCTCTCCTCTCTCTCTCTCTCCTCTCTCTCTTCTCTCTCTCTCCCCTTTCTCTCTCTCCTCTTTCTCTCTCCTCCCTTTCTCTCTCTCTCCTTTCTCTCTCTCCTTTCTCTCCCTCTCTTTCTCTCCCTTTCTCTCTCTCTCCCTTTCTCTCTCTCTCCCTTTCTCTCCTCTCTTCTCTCTCCTTTTCTCTCTCTCCTTCTTTCTCTCTCTCCCCTTTCTCTCCCCTTTCTCTCTCTCCCTTTCTCTCTCTCCCTTTCTCTCTCTCTCCCTTTCTCTCTCTCTCCCTTTCTCTCTCTCTCCCTTTCTCTCTCTCTCCCTTTCTCTCTCTCCCTTTCTCTCCCTCCCTTCTCTCCTCTCTCCCTTCTCTTCTCCTCTCTTCTCTCTCCCTCCCTTTCTCTCTCTCTCTCTCTCTCCTCCCTTTCTCTCTTCCTTTCTCCTCTCCTCCCTTTCTCTCCCTCCCTTTCTCTCTTCCCTTTCTCTCTCTCCCTTTCTCTCTCTCTCTCCCCTTTTCTCTCTCTCCCTTCTCTCTCTCCCTCCTTCTCTCTCTCCCTTTCTTCTCTTCTCTCCTTTTCTCTCTCTCTCCTTCTCTCTCTCTCTCCTCTCTCTCTCTCTCTCTCTCTCTCTCTCTCTCCCTTTCTCTCTCTCTCCCTTTCTCTCTCCTCCTTTCTCTCTCTCTCCCTTCTCTCTCTCCTTTCTCTCTCTCCCTTTCTCTCTCTCCCTTTCTCTCTCTCTCCCTTTCCTCTCTCTCCCTTTCTCTCTTCCTTTCTCTCTCTTCTCCCTTTCTCTCTCTCTCCCTTTCTCTCTCTCTCCCTTTCTCTCTCCTCCCTTTCTCTCTCTCTCCTCTCTCTCTCTCCTTTCTCTCTCTCTCTTTCTCTCTCTCCTTTCTCTCTCTCCCTTTCTCTCTCTCCCTCTTCCTCTCTCTCTCCTCTCTCTCTCTCTCCTCTCTCTCTCTCCCTTTCTCTCTCTCCTTTCTCTCTCTCCCTTTCTCTCTCTCCTTTCTCTTCCTCCTCTGTCTCTCTCGCTCTCTTCTCCTCTCTCTCCGCTCTCTCTGTCCTTCTCTCTCTCTCTTTCTCTCTTCTCTCCCTTTCTTCTCTCTTCCCTTTCTCTCTCTCCCTTTCTCTCTCTCGTTTCTCCTCTCCTCCCTTTCTCTCTCTCCTTTTCTCTCTCTCCTTTCTCTCTCTCCCTCTCTCTCTCTCTCCTCTCTCTCCTTTCTCTCTC
Organism: Eptatretus atami; assembly: GCA_035128595.1. Taxonomy (NCBI): domain Eukaryota; kingdom Metazoa; phylum Chordata; class Myxini; order Myxiniformes; family Myxinidae; genus Eptatretus; species Eptatretus atami. Next base: position 11,944,363 of record CM068966.1, on the reverse strand, counting down.
TCTCCCTTCTTCTCTCCCTTTCTCCCTCCCTTTCTCTCTCTCTCCTTTTCTCTCCCTCCTTTCTCCTCCCTCCTTTCTTCCCTTTCTCTCTCTCTCCCTTTCTCTCTCTCTCCCTTTTCTCTCTCCTCTCCCTTTCTCTCTCTCTCCCTTTCTCTCTCTCCCTTTCTCTCCCTCCTTTCTCTCTCTCCCTTTTCTCTCTCCCTTTCTCTCTCTCTCCCTTCTCTCTCTCTCCCTTCTCTCTCTCTCCCTTTCTCTCTCTCTCCCTTTCTCTCTCTCCTTTCTCTCTCTCTCCTTTCTCTTCTCTCCCTTTCTCCTCCCCCTTTCTCTCTCCCTCCTTTCTCTCTCTCTCCTCTCTTCTCCCTCCCTTTCTCTCTCTCCCTTCCTCTCTCCCTCCCTTTCTCTCCCTCCCTTTCTCTTCTCCTTTCTCTCTCTCTCCTTTCTCTCTCTCTCTCTCTCCCCTTTCTCTCTCTCTTTCTCTCTCTCCTCTCCCTTTCTCTCTCTCCCTTTCTCTCTCTCTCTCCCTTTCTCTCTCTCCTCTCTCTCTTCTCTCTCTCTCTCTCTCTCTCTTCTCTCTCTGCTTTCTCTCTCTCCCTTCCTCTCTCTCTCCTCTCTCTCTCTCCCTTCTCTCTCTCTCCCCTTTCTCTCTCTCCCTCTTCTCTCTCTCTCCTCCCTTTCTCTCTCTCTCTCTCTCTCTCTCCCTTCTCTCTCTCTCCCTTTCTCTCTCTCCTTTCTCTCTCTCCCTTTCTCTCTCTCTCTCTCTCTCTTTCTCTCTTCCCTCTCTTCTCTCCTTTCTCTCTCCTCTTCTCTCTCTCTCTCTCCTTTCTCTCTCTCTTCCCTCTCTCTCTCTCCCTTTTCTTCTCTCTCTCCCTCTCTCTCTCTTCCTTTCTCTCTCTCCCTTTCTCTCTCTCCTCTCTCTCTCTCCTTCCCTTTCTCTCTCTCCCTCTCTCTCTCTTCTCTCTCTCTCCCTTTCTCTCTCTCTCCCTTTCTCTCCTCTCTCCCCTTTCTCTCTCTCTCTCTCTCTCCTCCTCCTCTCCTCCCTCTCCCTTTCCTCCCTTCTCTCCTCCCTCTCTCCTCCTCTCCTCTCTCTTCCTTCTCCTCCCTTTCTCTCTCTTCTCTCTCTCTCTCTCCTTTTCTCTCTCTCTCTTCTCTCTCTCCCTTTCTCCTCTCCTCCTTTCTCCTCTCTCTCTCTCTCTCTCTCTCCTCTCCTCTCTCTCTCTCCCTTTCTCTCTCCTCCTCTCTCTCTCCCTTCTCTCTCTCTCCCTTTCTCTCTCTCCCTTTCCTTCTCTTCTCCCTTTCTCTCTCTCTCCCTTTCTCCTCCCTCCCTCTTCTCTCTCTCTCCCTTCTCTCTCCTCTCTTTCCTCTCTCCTCCCTTCTCTCTCTCTCTCTCTCTCTCTCTCTCTCTCTCTCTCTCTCTCTCTCCTCCTTTCTCTCTCTCGCTCTCCTTCTCTCCCTCTCTCCCTCTCTCCCTCTCTCCCTTCTCCCTCTCCCTCTCTCTCCCCTCATTCCTCTCCTCCCTCTCCTCCCTCGCCTCTCTCTCCCTCTCTCTCTCTCTCGACTCTCTCTCTCTCTCTATCTCTTTCTCTCTCTCTCTCTTTCCCTGAAGACTATTTCAGTGCTGCCAAAGCAATTCCACAGTTTAAGATTACACTTGGTGGTTTGCCTTTGCCTTGTACAGGGTGAAACAGAAAGGACGAGATGTTTTTTTTTATGTTGTAACTTATTTTTATTTTTATTTTTGACATTCCAATGACATGAAGCTGGCTTCTTATTGTGGAGAAAATAAGAGAACAAATTTGAATTTTAAACACAAATTACAGGAAAAAAAACTTTTCAATTAAGAACCCGCCAATTAACTCCGCCACCGAGGGTGGATGGAGGTTGTTTTCACCCGTGTTTGTTTGTCTGTCTGTCTGTGTCTCAAAAACTTGTTTTCCTTGTTTTGTATACATAATCGAGGCTCGTAAAAGAGCTATAATTAGTGAAACGAACAGAATAGGACACAACAGCACAAAAGGAACAGCACAGAGAGGGGGGAAACACCAACAGCAGAGTTGAAGGCCAAGGTATAGGGAGACTTGGACAAACAATGGGTGAGGGGAGGAATGAGAGGCAGGAGAGGATTCATGTAGTGGGCAAGATGGATACAGAAGGAAACTC
>CM068966.1:11897044-11940457 GCA_035128595.1 Eptatretus atami | reverse complement strand
TACACCGAGGGATGGGCTTGGAGGAATGCAATGCATGAATTCCATGTAAGCAGGATGAGAATCACTTGACCACAGGTGATGTTCAACCCCCTCACAGATTCCTCACACATAGGCCTCCTTGTCCACCCTTAGTGCATGTACAGTTTTCCACCTCAGCTCCCTGAACAGCTCAGCTCTGCCATTCAGCCTGGCCCTGTGACTCTGGTCAATCTTCGGTGAGTTCCAAGACATCTACCCGCGACATCAAGGATGGTGGTCTTGAAGGCACTCCACAACTCTTCAGGATCCCCCAAAGCACCCAGACCCACCAAATCTCCATTCAGCCTGTTCACAAGCTCCTCAGCTACCCTCTCATCATTGAGCTTGCCAACATCCAGCCTGGGCTGGGATGGTACCATTCTCCTGGATTTAATCTGCAACTTCAGAATGCTACAACAAGCCTGTGGTCAGTGTTGTGGAACTGAGCACTCCGGTAGGCCCTGCAGTTCTGGATCATCCTCCAGCAACCATCAATGAGCACATGGTCATTCTCCTTTGCCACACCACCTGCGTTGGTATACCAAGTTCAGCGATGAGCCTGTGGGCGCTGAAACCATGAACCACACACCCTAAGTCCATGACTTCTTGCAAAGTGAAGGAACTTAGTGCTATTCTGGTTCACAGTTCCAAACCCATGGGAACCAACACACATCTCATAACCATCCCTTTCAGTTTCAGTCGATACATTGAAATCCCCCAAGACTAGAAGAGTATCTCGCCTGGGACACTGATCAACCACTGACTCGAGCGTGGCGTAGAATGCATCCTTCACATGCTCAGTCGGAGCATATACAGAGACCAGGGAAATGACACCCAAGGAGTGACGAATACTTCATCTCATAATACGCTCGTTTACTGGTGTTACCTCAATTATCATTGGACTCAGCTTATTGGACACGGCCACAGCAACTCCCTGGGCATGGTCACCACCAGAGCGACCAGACCATAGTAGGTGTAACCACCCGCCATGATCTTGCCGCAATCCAATCCCTGGACCCCAGAGAGTGCTGCAATACCATTATCCAAACGTTTGAGCTCAGATGATAACAGAGACAGGTGATCATCCTATTTTCGGGATAGGACATTTCAGGCACCCACCCGAAGGGACTGCCTCAGGTTAACCCAAGGAGACCGCCGTCTGGTGGACAACACCTCAGCACTACCCTGACACACACTACCACAATCTGACCCGAGAAGGTTACCCCGTGGTTTCCCTCTTATCATCAAAGATTGGGGGTCCCGAAAGCTTTGCCCCCAATCTCGTCATCCGCTGAGCTGCCCTGCGAAGGGAAGCTGCACAGGAGGTACTCCCGCAGAGTGGGTTTTCAGATTACTTTGCGTTTTTGTGTTTTGCGGAATGAAGGGTTTTACGGTGGCCGGAGTGCAAATCCTGCCACCAACCTCCTAATAAGAAGTAACCCAACTGCAGGAGGACGTCCGCAGACACATTTGAGCACTGTGTATGGATGGCCATTGGCTCACAAGGAGCTCCTCCACCCTTTGACAGGTTTTGTTCTTCATCCTGCTGGGTGTCCATATCATACACCCTCCTCACCAAGAAACTTGGTGGGGGAGATGGTTTAGTCACTGACAACCTGACCATGGAACAGGTAAGTTCAGGTTTATATGGTACCTGTAGCAAGTCACAGATCTAATCTGACCTGACCTCACCTGACTGACCTGAGGTGAGCAGTGATCCTGGATTTAGGTAGTTTCACCAGAAGGGGGTTCATGGTCGACTGTGCGAGCCCTGCGGGATTTCAATGATCTTGAAAGACTTGGTTTCCACTTTGTCAAACTGATAGGCCATGAGGCATCACCGTCTATCGTGCACTTTTGTTGGACACATCTGGGGAATCAAAAATTCCGGTTGCAACGTACGTATTCGTTTTACGCGAACTAATCTTGCGGTGAATGTTGGCACGAGCAAAAAGTGTCACAAAACACTGAAATTTGATGACAACATTCCGAGTATTTTCTATATTTCGAGGGTGCCCGTCATGCAGGAAGAACTTTTGACTCGCTTCCTCAACCAATCACAAGGACAGAATTGAGTGACGTCACACGTTCTGTTTTGTGACCTCAAGCCAGAAAGTTTGTCATTTTTCATGAACAAACCTCGAAAAACACTTTCATGGAGCGTTTGATCCGTGTTAGGAAAGCTGAAGAGAAAATTGTGTACCATTTACCGAAAAGAGTTGGGTGACAACTTGCCAATTTGCCCTGCGATGGATGAATTTGGATGGAGAATATAGGGACGTATGCCTGGTGTTGGCTTAATGGTTAGGGTGGTGGGCTTGGGATCCTCGGGTCCTGAGTTCAAATCCTGCTTGGCTGTTGAATTGATACTTGGTTGGGGTTGACTCTGCCTGTCATCCTTCTGAGGTCGGCAAAATGAGTACCAGCTTGCTGGTATCCTGTGTCGGAGTGGCGACACGTCCAGGATTGTGCCCAATGGCCAAGGAGACTGCTGAGACAGCACCAACGCTGCCATGGAAGATAATAATGAATATAGATATCACAGGTTATGTACATTTTAATAATCGCACGAACTTAACCCGTGCATTTGGGAGGGTTGCTGAGGCTGCTGAAAGTCGGTTGAGGCCGGAGTCTTCCACCAGCAGTGACTGTGGAGATTCACCACCGATGAAGCATCTGCGACCCAGCAGGAGTGTTGAATTGGCTAAAACTGCACAGGTCTTGCCCGATGTCTGTATAATGTGTCAGAAAAAAAGCATTTTTTCCATCACTCTGGGAAATGTGTACGTGGCCATCTTATGACTGCCGAAACCAAAGATGGTGATGAGACGAGACGTCACCAATTCTTACTTGAGTGGATTGCGTTTGTAGCTAAGTTCATGAAACAGTGTTTCACACAGAAATTCAGCCAATATTGCATCATGACCTCCCTCTGGACTATGACCCTATCCCTTAGTCCCTATCCCTATCCAACATCCTCCCACCCCACCTTCCTCCGGACTCCCACAAATGCAATTATTTTACACCACGTAGCAGAGGGAGGAGAAGGGCTGTGACGGGAGTCCGGTGGGAGGAGGCAGCGGGTGGGGTAAGGAAGGGGAAGAGGTGGGGAGAGAGTCTGGAGGGGTGGGGGTGAGAGGAGGTAGTGGGGTGCGATGAGGGAGGAAAAGGGGTGGGAGGAGGGACCCGGTGTTGCCCGGCAGCACTGGGTACCTTTGCTGGTACGTACCACATTATCACCCTTAGACCGAAGGAGGATGTGGTGTACTGCTTTGTTCATCAAAGGATTTAATATATAACAGGGAAACTTCATGAAGCGGCGATAACAAGGAATGACCAGGAGGTTTTCCTGCATATCAGTAATCAGGGTTGTGCGGCAATTGAGGTGAAATCCCATCGCGCTTGCTATGTAAGCTGTACACAAGATCTGCCTCCAGCAGCAATGAGCCCAAATAAGTCAAAGATGCACACGAGTGACCTAATATCTGTGCCAATTTTTAAGTTGCTTGTTGCCTTGTAATTGACCAGTGTATCCACTAATGCAGAGACCCTTCTTCATACTTACTCTCTTTAATCAATCCATTTTAGGTTGTCGTTCGATTCTGAGTGGTCCAGTCCTCATTCCAAGAGATTAAAATCACATACAATCCATTCTTGCTGAGATCGCTGTAAACACATTTCACCTGGCTATGCTCCTCTCAAGCTGAACAGCTGAAATAATTATTATTTGCCTTTACAGGAGTGAGCAGCCAACATCACTGTACAACCAGACCTTCGATGTGTTGTGCACCATAATTGTCATTGACCCTCATATCATCGAACGCTACCAGACGATGCGCATGGACAAAGTTATGGAACTTTTCATCGATCTCGCCAAGTCGCGCGAGAACAAAGACGTCTCTGGCTAAAAGTTAGTACAGTATTTGCAGGAAACTTGTCAATGATTACTGTCAGTGATTACTTTGACACATTCTTGTTCAGTAGACATCAATGATCATTCAAAAAATATGCAGTTTGAATGTGTGATGAGGTCCAGTGTTCTTTTTCTGATTTGTGTGGTCTCGCTGTAGAACACAAGAGTGAATTCAGGCCCCTATGTGGTGTGAAGAGCACTAGGGGTCTGATTTTTTTTAATGTGAGATGTGAGATTCTGTTCGTGAAGACTATCAGTCCAAGTCTCTTGCTGGAGAAGCTGCCGTCCTCCAGCTCAGGCACAGAGAGTGAAACTTCAGCTTGTGACACCGATTTCCGCCTAAACACGCCATCAAAGAGGAAGCCAGCCAGGGTCCTACCTTCAGGGTGATGTGTAGAACAGTAACGATGCTTCGAGATGAAATGAATTCCTTCAAAAGGAATACAAACTACATGGCCACCTATGTCAGCCGATCTTACGTTGGGATCAGTGGAAAAGCAAATTCCTCTCCTGCTCTACAATTTGCTGGCCTGGATGACCAGAGTATCAGATGAAACTTGTGCATCGACAAGTTGGTTGTAGTCCCTCCCAATATTCATCAGAAGCTCGTGTCGCTCAATCAAGATGTCCTCCACCTGTAGTCCAAAGGAAAAATATTATGCCGAAATCGCATGCATTGGAGCTGACCTTAAAGTATTTGACCAGAAGCTCCAAAATAGTGGATCTGGTCAGCAAACTTGGACACTGTGTATCGAACAGTACAGTAATTGCTCTAGAAACTGCCCTTGTACAGCTGCAGCTGAATCAAGGTGTCAATGGCATTCCGAGAGACTTCACCGCAAGGAAGCCGACAATATTAGTGTGGGACAATATCGACTTTTCCGAAGAAACCTTGAGTGGAGCTGATACTATGCATCACTCCAACGAAATTATCATTCAGTATTCTGAACTCTGAGTTGATGACGATAACAGAGCCTCCATCTCACGAAAACAGTGGTCACTCGAATCGGGTCCATCTTCCATCATGACCTCCCATCGTGGCGTACGTCATGGTCCTCAGTTTTCAGATATCGGTGTGAACCTCAACCATATTGAAGAAATCGAGAATGGTATCAAACGTGGTGCAGACTTCGATACATTGTACGTGATGATGCGATTCTACGACCCGACAGTTTTGCCTAATTGGACAGGATTCAACACACTGTTACAAGCGTGGAAACAAAATCACAACCTCTTCCATTGGATATCTACCAGGCATTGAGGCGTCGCATACAGAGCTCAACACCCTGTAGACGATTCTGAATCGGAGCGACAAGATTTCCTACCAGCTCAAACTCGACGAGTATGCTCATCGTATTCGATGAGGAAATTTACTCAAAAGCACAGGAGATCAGGTAAAAAGATGATGACCTATCCACCCGACTGGTTCCCTGGCTAGAAGAATTTCATACTAGCATGAGTTTCGTGTCTAAAACTGGGAAGCGCTTTGATGATGCCGGATCGCATGACATAATTGTCGAATCTGAATTGATGGCTCAAGGATCCGTGAATGGTGTGTCAAGTGGAAAATATGACAATTACGCCACCCATGTACATAAAATCATGTTTGAGGCATCCGAGCATCTACGATTTGAAGCATTTGTTGATGAACTTCTTCCTGATGGGAAGCAACGGCTGGACCAGCTCTTGATCCATTCGTTGAATTCGTACCCCTCAGCACTGTTCAGGGATCTCCCGAATAGCCGGGAAGTTGATGAGTTGTTGAAAGAGTACAAGGAATTCATTGCCCGTCAGAGAATGGCCGATGAGACGTTCGCTCTCTGGACGAGTTACCTGGAAATAGTCGGCCTCCTTCTGAACGTCATACGCGCTACAAGACCTAAGGATTGGGAAGGGCACCCGGCATTGATCCGGCTCATGATGCCATTGTTTCATGCATATGATCAAATTCATTATTCTCGACACTCCCTGTGTACTGGCTTCAGATGACGAGGTTGAACAAAACTCACCCTTCACTGTACAGACAAGCACGTGCCGGGGACTGGAAGTTCAGAGGCAGGTGCGTTATGGCTTCTTAGCCATCGCTTGCGATCAGGCTTTCGAGCAGATGATAAACAACGACTCAACAACCATGGGTGATATCAAGGGCTGTACCCTCATCAGCATTGCAGTCAGCCGATGGAATATCGCATAACCAGAGCATTCGGCAATTGCCCGCGAATGCGAGACGATGGCTGGATTCCACGACAAAACTCGTGAAAGGAAAGACCTCGACCTGACATCCAAGCGGAGACATGAGGACAATGTTCAAGGTGTCATTGAATGCATGCTGCAGATGGTGAACCCATTCGGAAACGAGAGTCGCAATGATAAATATCTGCTCAGGCGTTCAAACGTCAACATCTTGCGCCCCAGTCTCTGTTGAATGCTAAAAGAATCGGCGAGGAAAGTGTGCAAATTTTTTCCGGCAGTAGACTTCTCTCTGATAAGGTGAATTTCTATGCAACTGTAAAGCAAAAAGAAACTGGAAACATTCACCATGTGGTCAAATGTGAAGAGCAAGCAGAAAGATGAGAAGGCAGTCGATCATGACAACAGATTCTTCGCACGATCGCTCATTATTGCCAAACATCGGAGCATCGATGTGATGACTTTTTCTTTGGGTCCTGCGTCATATCCCCTCGCATCGAAAGACGGTGCACTCACCATGACGGATAAGTCAAAACATCTTCATCACTTGGAGGGACGGTGTCAGATTACTTATGACGTGACCATTCCTGAAGGGGCTGCTTGGATTCTCAATGGCAATGGCTGTCATCCGCGGAATGTCTCCATCATCGGTACCTAAAACCTCCAGTGCTCTCACGGACCTGATGTTGTTGAAAATCATCCGACGTGCAGTCAGTTGCAAACATCCCCGAGTTGACATCGTCTTCGAGTATCACCCAAGTGTAAGCATCAAGGCAATCGAACGTGAAAAGCATGCATCTAGTCCTTCGCAGTTGAATAAAATCTATGATGGTGACCAGAAGACCCCCACGTTAATGGAATTCCTATATAATAGATGGGGAGAATCTTCACCCGCTGACGGTGTTGAAATATACGTGAGCCACGGTACAAAGTGCCACCGTATCAGAGGCAAAGGAGGTGAAGTATTTTTGACAGAAATGCCATCCCTACCTAATGATCAAGAGGAAGCAGACACCAAGTTAGCCCTTCATTACCAAGATGGTTCAACTCATTTTTTTGGGACTGTTTTGATTTCCAGTTGCGACACAGATGTTGCCATAGTTTTCCTTGCCAATATATCAGACATTGACGTGAATATTATTCTTGAAATTGGTATCAAGCCCAAAATAGACCATTGGGGTTGAAGGAAATGTCGGCAGTCCTCGGTGGTCCTGTTTGCATCGCTTTTCCCGGACTTCATTCGTTCACAGGCTGCGACTCCGCAAGTTGTTTCCGGAGCAAGGGGAAAAAAAGAAAGCCTTGCAACTCATGGAGAGCAACCTGAAATTTGTGTAGGTGTCCATTGACCTTGGTTTGGCCTTCTCAGTCGCCAGAACGCTTGTACTGACGCTCGAGGAGTTCGTGGCTCATCTCTATGGTCAGCCGGTTATGATTCTGACGATTAACAATATGTTGCCTCGCTCAAGAAACATTATTCCAAATGGCCTTGTGGTGCTTTTTATCACATTGTTGCTCCCCATTTATACTTTGTGGTGTGAACTTCAGAGTTTTTGCATACATACTCCAGTGTGTGATGAGTAATCATAGCGGTATGCATATTTGTATGCTTTTTGGGGGGAACTTTTCCATCATCTCAATTTTCTATAGCGTGAGGGCCCTACACCTTTAATTTGATTCCACACCTACTGTAGTTGACCGATCATCATATTTTCCACCATGCTCTTGTAAGACATTTGTTTATCAATTAATGCTGATTTCTACAGTTCTGTTCTTATTGTTGTTTGTTCGTCTTTCGGCTGCTCCCGTGCCACAGCGACTGTTATGATCCGCATACTGATTTGGCATAGGTTTTACGCCGGATGCCCTTCCTGACGCAACCCTGGTCGCCTCTTACGACACAGGGATAAGGATTGGGTTCGCCATGATTCTGGGCTGCCCTACACCCTCTCATAGCGCGGCCCAGCGCAGAGCCCCCGTCCTCAACGATCCTCCAACCCAAGCCTCCGAGTAGCCGGATTACAGGCGCACGCCACTACGCCCGGTATACAGTTCTGTTCTTATTGTATTCATTACAAAGTCTTCTACCCCTTTAAGTTTAACTCAAGCCAATCGGGCACACTTTGGAGGGTGCTTTGTCCTCATTTTGGAAAACAATACGGGAAGTATTCCTGCTTCCAGTCCTGAAGTAGCATTATAGATGCCTACTGGAATTGTCATTTTTGGATTCAATGTATTGGGTTCCTTCGGAAAACAATGTATACCAGTTGAGGAGGGCCATCCATGTCTGCAACATGATTTTGGTGAAAGTTCATCTTTAAGAGCAAAATAGAGGCCTATGTGCCACTTTGACACAGTGCCAACATTCATATTTGGATTCAGCACATTGAATTCATTTGGAAAATCGTCTTTTCATGTGTCCATTCCTCAGAGGTGTCCAATGAAAGTCTATTTCTCGACGTGGGAGACGGTCATGCCTCGGCCTATGAGCAAGATGTGAGGCAGGGGAGCCAGCCCAGTGGGGAGAGCAGTCCTCCATCAAGCTGTGGATGAAGGCCTTGTCGGTGGATATGGAAGTTCAGGTGTGCCAAGGAAGGACTTTGTACGATGGAGGATGCCGAGTCAGCGGCTGGCTTTGGAGGCCATTTTGAAATGCAGTTTACCAACAATAATATAACAAAATAACCTGATATTTTAGTCTTAATGTGCACAACAGCGGTCGTTAAATATCCTAATAATCAATAAAGCTACAGATAATGGCAATACATGTGACATAATGGGGTGCATGGTTGATACGGGTATATGGGTCATAATAGCAGTGGGCCATAATAGTAGCGTGTCCAGCTAACGATGGTATTTTTGTTCAGAATGAACACTCGAGGCGAGACTATGCGCTCTACGAGTGCCGTTCTAGTTGTCCGCAGTGTTGTCGGACTCATGGAGGAGCTCGTACACCAAACCTATCACATGCAGGGCAAAGACATAAATCGACATCAATATCGACAATGGACAAGCACGTATGGTATTTGTCATTTGACCGTTAGTCCCTCCCATCATGGAGTCATTGAGGGATTCAGATGGCAACACGAACAGGCCAAGCCATTTAATCTTGGCAGTGAGTGTTGAAAATAATAACAAAACATCAGAGTCATTTTGGCATTGTTTTCCAAATTGATATTTTTTTTTTGGTTACTGATAAACTGTGTTTTAATTAACAACAGAAATGATGTGTTTCCCATTCATGCGTAATGGTTGCTTTTCAAGTTTTGATCACAGGTAGTCCTAATGAGCCCTAAGTTACCGTTTTATATTCAAAACTACAGGTAGTGGAGAAAAAAATTGGAAATACCTGGGGTAAATGAGCAATAACAAGTATATTGAAAGCAACGGCTTCGACACAGGCATGACCGATGTGTAGATTAAGCAAATAACATCCCAGCATGCTTAGGGTCATGTATAAAAATGCTGCACAGGCCTAATTGCCTATAATTATGGCTGGCATGTCTGCAAGAGGAGACCTCAGTGACTTTGAAAGAGGGGTGATTGGTGGGGTGCGTTTGACAGGAGCTTCAGTGACAGCTCAGCTCAGGTATGAGAGCATGCGCCGGAGCAGCACATTGTTGCGTCCATTTTCCGCCGGTGCTCCAGGGGCCTCTGTCTGGCCATCCCCCAGCCAGGTGCCTGGCCCATTCCCATCGCCTTGAGATGCTGATTAACCTGATGCAAGGATGAGGCACGCGGTCATCCCGTTGGCCTCCTCCACTCACGAGGCTCCCTCGCTGAGAGAATTTGTTGAGCAGGATCGACATCAGGAAAACGAGCCACATGTTCACACAGCCGCAGCTGACGCTCACATGGATCTATGCCAAGTAATAAATCTCATTTGAGTCTCTCTCAGAACCATTCGTTGGACATAAAGTCTGACCAGCGATAGCCAGGATTCTCCAAAGAGACCTGGTACCAAAGGAATTAGGTCTCCGTCTCAGATCCTGGTCAGAGTCCAAGTCTCACATCTGTAGAGCAAGACGGAAGCACCAAGGACCTGAAGACTCGGACTTTCGTCCTGCACAGGTACCGGCAGCGCCACACCCCCATTATCCAGTGAATCCATGACTCTCCAGGCCTGACCCAGAAGTCCATTGACCTCTGGCTCAGCCAGCAGAGACATGAATATCACTGCCAAGGTAAGTAAATCTCTCCACAACCTCAACATCCTCACCACAAACATGTACAGACAGGAAGCAGCAATCAAGATGTCATTGAAAGCCTGGATCTTAGTTTTGACCCAGAAAACCCGTAATCTCAGCGGCTACGACTCCTCATTCAGCACCTTGAGAGCCCCTCAAAGGATATCCAGCGTCTCCTCAAAGATGACTGCATCATCTGCGAAATCAAGGTCAGAGATATTGACATTCCCAAACGATGCACCGCAGCTTGATCTCTCTGACATTCTCCCCAGAATCCAGTCCATACAAGTGCTGAGAAGTGTGGGGGCCAGCACACACCCCTTGACGAGCTCCAGTAACAACAAACAGCTTTACTTGCTGATGTTTCATGAGCAACGGTGTCCAAGGTAATGTTGGCATGGAACTCCAAGGGAAAGACATCATCAGAAAAGGGCAACAGTGGGTGGAAGTGCAGAATCCAGGATTGTGATATTTGAAGTTCGAGGCAAAGCAGGCAAGCAACTGCAAATCAATTGACTGTACATTTCATACTGGGGCGTGAGCAGCTGGTTTCATCAAAAATGGTCCATCGAGAACTGCACAGAGTTGAATACTATAGTTGGGTTGCAGTGCACTCACCACACAACACGCCTGGCAATGGACGTCTGTGAGTCCAGTGGTGCAAAGAGCACAGGCAATGGACTTCCCAGCAGTGGAGAAATTTGATATGATCAGATTAATCATCCTTCACCATGTTCTCAACCAGACGAGTGCATGTGTGGCGCCAACCTAAAGAACTCTACAACCCTGAGTGTTTCGTTTCACCAGTGAATGGTTCTGGTGGTTCTGTAATGTTGTGGGGTGCATTCTCATGGCATTGTATGGGTGCAGTCATTCACTTAGAGGGCAAGGTCAATGCCCATCACTACTTAATGGTACTGAGTGATCATTTTCACCCCATGTTGCAGCATTTATTTCCTGCTGGGAGGGGTGTCTTCCAGGATGACAATGCCCCGAGCCACAAAGCATTCGTGGTCACCCATTGGTTTGATGAGGATGACACTGATGTTGTCCATATATCATGTCCTTCTCAGTCACCAGATCTGAACCCAATGGGGGCATTTATAGGATATTTTGGAATGACGTATGAGACAGCGTTTTCCACCTCCATCAAACAGGTGTGAGTTGATGATTTCTCGTGGATGAATGGCGCCGCATCCCTCCTGCAGAATTCCAGACGCTGGTGGACTCTACGCCACGGGCACATTAGGGATACAACTTTTTTGCAACTCCATAGTCCTGTATCATATTCTGATGAGCTTTTGCTAGAAAACAATGAAAATCAATGTTTTTTTTGTATTTGTTCAAAAAAGTTCACCCATGACTAACTTTGAAATTTGCATGACTTGCATGACCTTAATTGCTCGCTCACAGCATTGATTGCTTCTGCTGATGTTTAGTTTTGATGGCTCTTGTTTCCAGTGATTTGTCAAGGATTTCAAAGCAGTCTTGCAGGGTAGTAAGGCTTTTTTAAAGTTAAATAAATAATTAAACAGGGTTCTAGTTTTTGGAAATCCACCCAAATGCAACTGAGTATAACAATTTCAAAGTTAGTCATGGGTGAACTTTTTTGAACAAATACAAAAAAAACATTGATTTTCATTGTTTTCTAGCAAAAGCTCATCAGAATATGATACAGGACTATGGAGTTGCAAAAAAGTTGTATCCCTAGGGCACATACAGGCCGTACTGGCTGCATGTGGTGGCCCAACGCCTTATTAAGTGACTTTAAATTGGTGTTTCCCTTTTTTCCTTTTTTTTGGCCACTACCTGTACATCACATGACGTTATCACAATGTTATATTATTGTTGGCATGCAATGGTTGGTCGTTTCGCCAAAACGTTGTGGCTCGAATCAGAAAACGCGCGGATTTACGACCTGCTCAGGTCGCCAGCGAAAGTAAAACAGACACGAAAGAGGGGGTTTGACCATCTGTTATGGATAATTGGGCGACTGCGCTAATGGGGAAGGGGAGAGGGTTTTGGGTGCAAGAAATTAATGGGTGAGCCGAGGGAGGGGGGAAATGAAATGGCTTTAAATTTACGAACGTGTCTCGACCCCCACTAGTCATTGTCCTACGTCATTGTCCAAAGCCGTGTCCGTGAAGTCCATCGCCTGTGTGTGTGGTGTGACGTTTTGTTCGATAAATGAAACGTTTGACTGAATGATGTCAAACGTGTAAGGGGTATCGCATTCGGGACCTGGCCATGATCACCATTTGCACCGAACGAATGAAGGCAGAGCGAACGATGAGTGATGAAACCCCCGCACGCACAATCAGCATTACATCATCGCCTCCCGGCGACAAAACGTGACGACATGAGAAAGTCGCTGTGAAGGGGGTCGGTCGTCACGTGGCCAGCGGGGAATCGATTACGTCATTTGTTAAGGTCTCCTAGCAACGATTATTAAAAAATTTCTTTTGAGTTGCATTTTCGACGACTCTTGCGGATCTTTTGTTTTTTAAGTTTTCGCAATAATTAACAAAACGGTTGATATACTGTGATTATTAGTTCATATGTTGTGGAACCGACATATATATATATATAATATAATATTATACAAAAAATATACTATAATATAATATACATGTGTATATATATGTATATATGTATTAAAGGGCAATTTGATCCACGAAGCCTGTGATAAATACACCATCCTCCACCACTCGGTTAATGCCACGACCAGGGCGATTTGCCGAAGAAATTGAGCTGCAACAATTTTCATATTTCCAAACGGATGGGATCGGACGAGGTGGAGGATCAAGGAGGGAACATGTTAGGTATATTACCTGTGCCACCAAAGGTAGATCGAGGTTATGTTTTCACTCCTGTCTGTCTGTCTGTCTGTGAGCATGATATCTCACAAAGCTGTGGATGAATTTGGACGAAACTTGGTAGACAGGTTGGCTGTGCGCCAAAGATGAGTTGATTCGATTTCGATGAAGATCTGGATCCGGATCCGTATAGGAGAATCTTTGAAAAGTGATTCTTCACCATTGAGTGATATGGCCAAAAACGATAGATATATCACGATATCTGAAAAAGTTGTGGATGGATTATGCCAAAATTTGGTGGATGAGTTGATTGGGTGACAAGAACAGGACGATTCGATTTTGGTTCAGGTCCGGATCCAGATCCAGCCAATCGGTGGGATCCAAAACGTACCCTGTCCAGCCTGGCGGAGGTATGCGCTCAATCGAGTGGCCGTTCTAGTTGTTACATTGTTTAATGGCGTTAGAGGTCACAGGCTATGCTTGAAGGGGTGGAAAGAGATTGGAGACAACAGGGTAATGGACTTTTATAATTCCAACCTGCCCAGGTCTATATTGGCTATTCGTCAATGTCTTACGAATCTAACATTGTTCATTCCCATAATTCATTCGACCCTACATGAAAGATCATTTTCAAAAAAAGTGTTTTTGGGGTTTTCCAATCGTCCGTTACAATGATGGCAATGACATTATTATTATTGCTATCATTGTTGTTGCAAAATATTTTGTTGTCATTAATGGTGTCCATGCATGTATTTACCTGCGCCACCGAAGATGGATGGAGGTTATGTTTTCACCCCAATCTGTCTGTCTGTTTGTTTGTCTGTCCCAAAAAGTTGTGAACGGATTCGGACGAAATTTGGTGGACAGGTTGGGTGTCTGACAAGGATGAGTTGAGTCGATTTTGGTGAAGATCCGGATCCGGGTACGAGAATTTTTAAGTGATTCTTTAAACCATTTAGAGATAGAGCCATAAACGACACACTGTACTGTAGAGCACGATATCTCAACAAGTGGACGAATTCTGACAAAACTTGGTGGATGAGTAGGGTAGGTGACAAGAACAAAGGGATTCGATTTTCTTTAAGGTCCAGATCCAGATCCAGCCTATCCGTGGGATCCAAAACGTAAACTGTTCAGCCTGGTGGAGATATGTCCTCTACCGAGTGCTGTGCTAGTTTCTTCTTGTTTGTTGTCCTGCCTGTCTACAAACCTCGATTAAAGAAAAGGTCGAAACATCGGTGACGAACCATTCCCAGCTGATGATCCGAAGGGCCATTCATTTGGTCACTCGGTCATTTGCAAAGGACAATTGATTGTTTTAATTGTTATTAAATATTTGTAGAATTTTTAGATTGACTCAAGAATGTGTGGTTGTTGTTTGGAGTGTCTGCCTAGAAATGGCAGTAGTTGTTGTACGAGTGGTTGTTTGAATTTTTTCTCTGTCTCCAAAATGTTGGGTCAAAGTGCAGTCCAAGTTGAAGGAATTCTTCAGATATCCATCTTTTGCCAGTGTGTCTGCGTCCCCCTCGTACGTTTGTATCTCTAATTGCTTCACTGTTTGTGCATGTCTCTCTCTTCCTCTTTCGTCCCACTCTTCTCTGAGCCTCGACCAATGTATAAAAAGGACCACAGTTTTTCCTGCTAAATAATACAAGTCTAACGATGCCTGTAAAACACGATTATGTGTGATATCTGTAAGTCAAGCCTGTAATAATACAAGCCTGATTGTGTCTGTAAGACTATAATCAAACCGAACTATGTCTGTAAGATCATTCGGAACCTCAAGGTACTTCAGAACCAAGTCCGACAGGGTGGTGTGGTGATAGCAGACATACCTCTGAGTTATGTAGTCTGGGTTGGATTCCTAACAACTATATTTAATACTGTAGTGCTGCAGAATGGTGGAAGTATTGTGCACTTTTGGTGAAAAGCATGAAACTTTGCACAGTTGTAGTGTTTTACCTCCTGAACAATATTAGATATGGGGCCAACTGAATTTTTTTTCCAACATGGCGGTCATTTTGAAAATGACCACCGCCATGGGCGAAATTACCGATACAACCATATAAATGAATACATTTCCTATGATTGGTTGGAAAATTGACCAGAAATGTGAAATGTCACTAACTTTTTCTTTAAGTTTCACATGTTCTTCATTTCTTAACCAAGATGGCTTTCAAATTCAAAATGGCTGCTACAATAAGAATTGGTGACAACATATGAACGTGTAATGTGGTAATTGTACCATGCATCACAGTTAACGTTCTTCCAGTTAATCTGTGTATATCGCACGCATTCATCCATTCATTCATCCTTCATTTTCTTCTTTCAGATCAGTATCTCCATATCACAGTGCATGCTGTTGTTAGTTGTAGAAGCTGTGGTGGTGGTGTCGTAATCAAAATACCAACAATGGCTAAATCCTTCAAGAATTTAGACCCCAGACAACGTCCAGAAACTCCTTCAACATCTGAATCATCATCATCGCGATAGATTGGACAAAATGCATTTTGTGTCAAGAGACATCAAAAGAACCACTGCGATGCCCAGCTGATTCAAAGAGGACTGATATTGACATTGGTGCACTTTATGATAATCTTGCAGGTAATTGATAAGATTCAAAGAGCTTCAGTCTTCCAGATAATATAAACTTATCAAGGTTAGACAATGGAACAGGAGTTGCTTCAACTCTAAAGTCTAACGCAGCTCAATGGCACAAAAAATGCAAGGATAAGTACAACAATACCAAACTTCAACGGGTAGAAAACAGAGAAAGAGATGAGTGTGAAACCAACAGTGACTCGCCAAAAAAGAAAGTCACTCGCTACAGCAGTGGTGGTGCAGCCAGAACATCGCAAGACACTTGCTTCTTTTGTGGTGAAAAATCAGATAAACTCCAAAAGGCATCGACGGAGAAACTAGACAGAAATGTTCGGCGATGTGCAGAATTTGTCGAGACCATATGTTAGTTGCCAAATTGAGCGCTGGAGATATGATGTCCCAAGATGCAATGTACCGCAGCAATTGCTTAAAAAACACTCTACAAGAAAGCAGAGTCAGTGAATTGCTCTGACAGCGGAGAAAGTTCTTCTGATAAACAACTGCACAGCATTGTCCTGGCGGAGCTGCTTTCGTATATTGAAGACTGTCGTGCAGAAAGCATGGAGAATGACGTAGCACCGGTGTTCAAATAGCAGATTTAAATCAGATTTACGCTTCAAGACTAAATGACCTGGGAGCAGACACATCTACTCGAGAACACTCGACCAGACTGAAAGAACGAATATTAGCAACATACCAGACTTACAACCCACAAGCAAGGCAGGAACTTCTTCTTGCTTTTCAGGATGACATAGGACTGGCGCAAAGAGGGCATTTGAAAGTGACTTTGACGAGGAGGTATCGTGTTGGCAAAGGCAGCTGAAATAGTTCGTAAGGACATTCTGAAGCTTGACAAGTCTGTATTTATGGGAAATTCTCCAAGGAGTGTCAGCACCAATCAGTTTCTAGTCTCCGACGACCCTCGTTGGGATGATAATGGGTGGATCAGACATAGTGCAGCAATCAAGCAATCCACTGATACCCAGGCAATACTAACTGTCTCGCAGCTTATAGCCAAAATGTCATAATTCGACGTCGTGAGGATCCACCTCTCACTACCACAGTGTGGATCGTGAGACACCCCTGGCTATTTACCTCGGACTCCTCATCCATGCCAGGAAAGAAAGCGTGAATTAATTGACAGAATGTATGACCTTGGGCTCTCCGTATCTATGACAGAGTACTTACCATTTCAAAGGATTTGGGTAATGAAGTTTGTGCAAGATATGAAGAGAGAACATGTTGTTTGTCCTGCAACTTACGCCATGGTCTATTCACCACAAGTGCAGTTGATAACAAGACCACAATCCTACTTCCAGGACCGCTCAAGGGCATATCATGGCACAGGAATATCCCTCTTTCAGCACCCGAACAACGAGTCCATGAGTAGAGAGAGACACAGAGATCCTCTGGCAAAGTGAGTCTAAAGAGAAGACCTCATCAGAATTTCCAGAGGAATACACCAGCATACCACCGGCTTCCCTACATACAAAAGAACCACAGTACCAGAAGTTTCGGTTCTCCGCCTGCTTCATATGAAAGAATGTATGCAGCACTGCAGGACAATGCCAGGTGAGTTCAATATGTTCTAGTCGTAGGACCTCGCTTATTGTGCATCTGCCAACACTTTATTTATATTTCGAATACTAGTAGATATTGAATGTGAACACTGAACTGTCACACTGTTTGTGCCTATATGCTTATTCTTGTTGCTTTTAGGTGGCTCAGTCATGTGAAAGACATAGTTGAGTCTCATGATAACACTGTGCAAAATATGGAGGTAGATCTCCTCAACTGCTAAGCATGGTGGCCATTTGGATTTCTGGCTTTTAAATTGTTGCATTGTTGAAATATGCAAACATCAGTATAGAAACTAACTATGCAATATCACGGGTAAAGAGCATGAAAAATATGAAATTAGTACATTTGAATATTATAAACAAGTCAGAAAGCAGTTTTTTACTCAGTGGGCCATTTTGAATTTGGCGGCATCTTGGAAAGAAACTGAAATGGCCCCATATCGAGAAATGTTCAGCACATTAAAAGCTACATCTGTGCCAATCCAATTTTCATGCTTTTCACCCAAAATGCACAATTGGTCTGTTATGTGGCACCATTCTGCAGCACTACTGTAGGATTGGTGTTCCGCAGGAAGGACGTTGCTTCACAAAGGGTGATGTCCCTCAGATGTCATGTAAGCCGGAGAACCCATTGGCCAGCATTAGTTGGTGAACGTTAAAGATCCCACCCTGTATTTCCTGAAGAGGAGGGGAGTTATCACCAGGACCCTGAATAAATCACAAATTCCTGCCCAAATCGGCTCCAATCGACCGTTAGGGATGGCCAGCAGGTTAGTGAAAGACTTGGGCCAAAACCTTTTCCTGACCAACCACATATAAAGGTAGGAATATATGGGGCCTTTAAAGTAGTATTAGAAGTGGTAGTCACCGCACGCATGCAAAGCGAAAAGCAGGGTTAAGCAATCGGTTCACTTCTGTCTGTCTATCCGTCTACCTGTCTGTCTACAAATGTCAGTTTATGATTGAAAAACAACTTAATATCAATGTATTATGTTATATTTTATTTTGAACACAAATCGGAAAACAAGCCTGTAGTTTATGAGTACTTTGACTCTGAATTCGTCCCGATCGCACACGCGCAGAGAGGAGTGAGATGGTTTTTTAAAAAAAATTTTTTGTCTGTCTGTGTGGCAAACAAAATTGAAAATGATTACAAACAAGAAACTATTTTAATCAAACAGAAGACCAAATACTGCATTGGAGTCATCAGAAGGAACCCATGGAAGTAAAGAGCAAAGATGGAGTCATCAGGAAGAACCGGGATAGGATTCGCGATTCAGCCGCTACTCCACAACCCTCAAACCCATCCAGGCGCAGCCAAGTGGGCCTTACAGAAAACTTTCTGCAAGAATTCACTATTCCTGAGAGATAGATAACAAAGGAGAGAAATAGAGAGTAAAAGAGTTCAAACAGAAGAAAAAGCAAGAATTACAATGAAGAAAGAGAATTGTGAAGAAATTGGAAATAAATGTGAAAGAAACAAAGAACAACGATGTCGGGAAGAACCCAAATAAATAGATTTCAGCAGTTACTCCCCGACGTCATAATGGACATTATAATGGGCACCTACGACAGGCACAAATAGCTGATGTAACGTGTTAGATATAGTGATGTAATAGACACTGTGTCAATGGTGGTAAACTTCCGGTGTTCATTTTTTAATATGATCTTTAGAATCTTCATTTTATTTCAATTTAATTATATGTTTAAACACTATAGACCATAAATCGCCTTCCTACCGCTTCCAAAAACCTCCACATTTGCAGTACAGTACTTTGACATGTTAAATAAGGTGGTGTATAAGACTGCTTCAATGGTGCTAAACTTCCGGACCTTTAAAATCATTATTTTATTTCAATTTCTTAATACACAGTACCTGAACACTGCGCAGGGTAAGGTGTTCTATGAACTCAGTAGTAGTAGTAGTAGTAGTAGTAGTAGTAGTAGTAGTAGTAGTAGTAGTAGTAGTAGTAGTCGTCGTAGTCGTAGTGCTGCAAAACATTTCATTGTAATAGTGTCCATCTCTCATTCTTGTCCTGCCTGTCTGTCTTTGGCCCTTGTATTTGTGCTACTCTTCCGCTTGTATCTATAATTACTTCACTGTTTGTGCATTTGTCTCTGTCTTCCTCTTTCGTCGCACACTTCTGAGGCCTACAACCCCTGCACAAAAAGGAGCGTTTTTTTTTTTCCTGTGAAGGAATCCTTGCTGCCACCTCAATAACCAGCACACGGTGTCTGTTAGGGCCATTATGGATCTCTTCCAACACGACTTGGAAGTGATGAACTATAGATCCAAGTGTCTGTATGAACGTATGTATGTATGTTATATTTTACATATATTATTGTGTATATTGTATATATATAATATTATGTGTAAATATAAGTATTATTACAGATATGTATAGTATATTATATGTATATGTATGTATATATAGTAATGTGTTATATATGTATATTTATATATATGTATATTGATATATATATATAGTATATATATATATATATAATTTATGTTTGCGGTTTTGGAATTTCACAGAAACATTCAGGTTCCTATAGAGTAGTTACCTGCGGTAAGTACGTGTTTTTATAGATAGCTTCTTTCCCCTAGTCTAACGGGTATTTAAATGTTCCGTCGCGCTGCGGTTTGTTATAATGGTTGGGTTTTCCGCTTTTTTTTCAGAGTTGCACCACCGCAGCGCCGCCGGTGGCGGGGCGCCGGACCGCACCGCATCGCCCTCGGCCTGGATTCGCACCTCCGCAGGCCGTCGCAGGGGTTTTTCCGCTCGATTTGGTGGCTGGAAGGAGTGTGCGGGGGCGCATGGCGCAGAGGGCGTCGGTCCCTGTGGAAGGAGACAGAGCTCGAGGAGATTCGACGGGTCGGTCTGTGAAGGAGACAGAGCTCTGAGGAGATTGACGGGAGCTCTGTGAGGAGACAGAGCTCTGAGGAGATCGAAGGGCGTCGGTCTGTGAAGGAGACAGAGCCTGAGAGATCGACGGGTCGGTCTGTGAAGGAGACAGAGCTCTTGAAGGAGATTGACGGGAGCCTGTGAAGGAGACAGAGCTCTGAGGAGATCGACGGGTCGGTCTATGAAGGAGACAGGAGCTCTGAGGAGATGGCGAAGGGCGTTGGTCCGGTGAAGGAGACAGAGTCTGAGGAGATCGACGGGAGCTCTGGGGAGATCTGACGAGAGCTCTGAGGAGATCGACGGGAGCTCTGGGGAGATCGACGGGAGCTCTGGGGAGATCGACGGGAGCTCTGGAGGAGATCGACGGGAGCCTACTGAGGAAGATCGACAGGGAGCTCTGTGAACGGAGACAGAGCTCTGAGGGAGATCAGAGCGGGAGCTCTGAAGGAGATTGATGAACCATCTGTGAATGGAGACAGGCTCCTGAGGAGATCGACGGGAGCTCCTGAGGAGATTGACGAATCCTTCTGTGAAGGAGACAGAGCTCTGGGAGAATCGACGGGAGCTCTGGGGGAGATCGACGGGAGCATCTGAGGAGATCGACGGGAACTGCTGAGGAGATTGACGAAATCCTCTGTGGAAGGAGACAAAGCTCTGGGGAGATCGAGACGCGGGAGCTCTGGGGAGAATCGACGGGAGCTCTGGGGAGATCGACGGGACTGCTGAGAGATCGACGGGAGCTCTGTGAAGGAGAACAGAGTCTGAGGATGATAGACGGGAGCTCTGAGGAGATTGGACGAATCCTCTGTGAAGGAGACAAGAGCCTCTGAGGAGATTGACGAATCCTCTGTGAAGGAGACAGAGCTCTGAAGAAGATTGAGAGAGTCTGAGCGAGATTCGGTCGGGTCCGGTGCGGGTCTTCTTCCACCAGCCTGCGCCCTGCCGGCTTCGCCAGCTTGATCCTCGGATCGTGCAGAGGGCCCGTTCGGCCGCCGAGGAACCAGGTCAAGATAACCCGCTTACCTCCAGCTCACCTTACCCTCTCCAGCTGGGGGATTAATAAAGAGGCGATTGCCACTCATTCTCTGTTGCCTGTGGCGTGTGTGCTGGTTGCTTGTGCGCCGTCTGGATAGCTAGGACTATGCGTCTAGAGTGCATGTCTCGTTTGTAACCATTCCGCATAGAACCGGCTGTAGGTTTTTGCTCGTCGTCATGCTCCCAGTTCACCCACTTCGATTGCTTATGTGCTGGTTTAGAATAACCATCGCGCCCCATTGTTGAACGTGAACCTGCTCGTCGTGTCATTTCCTCACATTGACTGCCATGGTGCGTTCGGAGAATTGACTGGCTTTTAACGCCGATAAAAGTAAATCTGGTCCGACGGGATTTGGTGATTTAAAACCGCTCGGCGTCGGCACACGAACGAGCACGCTTAAGCGCTCAGTTTTCGTACAAGTCCCGTCGAGGTAATACTCTCGTATTTCTGTCCGCGCGAATAGTTAGGTATATCGACAATTCGGCGATTGACCCTGTAAGCCGTGGACAGAATAATTGACTAGTTATTGATGTGTTAAGGCATCCGTGGCGTTCTGGGTTGGTCCGGAAAGCCACGACTGGATTGCGGCCTTCGGTGGGCGCGGACCCGCGATTGGCTAAAATGTCGTCCGCACGCCGAACGTGGCGGAATCCCATAACAATATATTACAGTATATATATACACAATGTATATACATATGTGTATAGTGTTACGGCTGTGAAATTCGCAAACACATTCAGGCCCGTAGGTAGATATCTCTAAGTACATGTGTAGTTAGCCCCAAACCCGTTGTTTAGAGGGAATTTATGTGATCATTTGGGCGCGACGCTTGAGCTAGCCGTTTTCTGTTCTATCTTTATTTGAGCCAACCACGTCTCAACCGCAACCACCTTAACCACCACGCCAGCCATCGTCACCAACTGCAACCAACGCTCCAACCCTCACAACCAACAACAACGCCAACACACGACCTTACCTTCACACTCGCTCCCACATCATCGCATCATGCCATTCCCAGACGGCACCATGACCATCAAAGCACAACCAAACCCTCCACCACCCTCTCACCTCTCCTTCTCGGGCCATTCCCGCACCACCTGTGAAACTGAGCGTCGGTGTCTTGGGCTCGTTCAGCGATACGCACCGAGCCGCGAATGCAAATGAGCGGCCTTTCCGAGGAGAATTCGGATCAGGAACGCTACACGCCCACTTCTGATCCGTCCAATTAGGAAGCGCGGGGCGGCTTGGCCCCGCCTCCAGGCGCGTCGTGTGAATCGAGAATGCAAATTTTAGGATCAGGGAGATTCACGCCCTCTTTCCTCCGACCAATGGGCGAGCGTGGCTCCGCCCCCGAGGTCATCCTGATCCGGAAAATTTGCATATTGTTTTCTCCTGCCGGCCTATAAGAAGGTGAGCGCAAGGCAGAAGAGAGAGTTTTTGGTTGGAGAGTCATCGCAGAAGTGTGGCAGTGAGTCGAGCTGGTGGGAAGAGTGAGTGGATTTTGGTGGGAGAACGGAGTCGAGTCGGGTGGCGAAGCACGAGTTGGTTCTGCAGTCGCTGAGGAGAATTGTGGGAAGGGCCAAGGAGCTCGGGTCCGAGGCAGGGAAGACGCGGTCGGCGATGAGTCGCGGTGGGATCGCTCGTCGCGGACCCAAGCCAGCCAGCCATTCTCCTCCCCCAGGGCATCAACAATTCCCCCTTCCCCCGTGCTGAGATAGTGCAAAAAGGGGCCCCGTTCCCACCCCACTCCAAGCGTGCCAACGAAACCCGCGAAGGAACACGAAGTCGGGGCACCGCCGCGCAGCCACATTTGCGGCTCGTCACGAGGACGCGGTAGGACCCACCGGTCTCGCGGACCTGGCCGCTCCTTCAGGTCCGCGCACATATGGCCTACAGGCCCGTCTGCCCCCTTGTCTATGAGGGTGGCTTCTTTCCTTTGCTTTTGAGTAAATGTGTGTTGGCGCCGTCTGTGAAGTAAAACTGTATAAGTGTTGCCGTGTGTGCGCGTAGTCGGTAGTAGATCTGCGTCGTTGTTGCTTGTTTTTGCTGATATATGTGCATTCTGACTGTTTGACTGTATTATGTGTGCTTTCGTGGGCCGGGTAATAAATGTGGCATTATGTTGAACTGTGCCCGTTTCGCTTTGTCTTTTCTCCATTGACTCTCCATCCTGCTTCACGTAAAGGGTTCGTAGTGGCTTAATACGCCCGGTAATTAATCGGAACCGTCGAGGTCGACGATAACACCGCTCGGTTATCCCAATAGTACGGAACGGCCGCCCAAGCGGCTCGTTCCGGAGTCGACCTGCGGCGAGGTACGATCGCCCGGTTCACCATCCGCGTGGTACTTAGGTAGGTCGAGTTTGGCGAACAACCCTATCCCACGCGGTGTGCCGATTGGCACGATCGTGGTGAGGCCAAAAGGCCCACCCGTGACTAGCTCCGGCGTTAGTCCGAGAGGGTCACGACAGAATTGTCCGTCCGGTGGGCGACGTGCCGCGATTCGAGTCACGTGGCCGTTCGCACGCCGGCGGCGCGAATTCGCAACAATATATATATATATATATATATATATATATATATATATATATATATATATGTGTATGTATATATATATATAATGGATGTTTTTATCAACATAACGTTTTAGAATTCGTGTATATACTTACCAGCTCATAATTGAGAAACCCAAACCTGCGTTGCTTATATGATGCAATCCCCGTGTAGTTGCAACTCCCATTTGTCTCTCTCTCTTGGTAATTATCAAAAGCATTGGTTAACCCTTGGAGATTTCTCGGCTTGGCCGCAAATCATCTTTAGTTTTTAAAATGTGGATTTTTTTTCTTCCAAAAAGCTCGGTTTGCTGTGACCTGAACATTTTGTCAAGGATGCTGTTGGAAGAGAGCAAAGAAAGAAATATGTGAGATTGTTATTTTCCTTCAGTGTAATAGTTTTCAACTTAACCCCATATCGAGTAGATAAACCCCCATCCAAAACCACAATATTTTCTACCCCCATTAATCCCCCCTCCCAGGCCCACCTCTATCCTAGTTCCACTTTTTCTCTCCTGAGAGTTTGTTTCTGAATCCCCCTTGTTCAACCCCCTGTGTCCTCCTACCCCTCATTATTCCCACTTCCCTTATTTGTCCAAATCTCCATTTTGTTCCTCAACCCTGCTGTTGGTGTGCTCCCTCTCTCTCTCTTTCTGCTGTTCCCTTTGTTCTGTTACCTTGTACTCCGTTCTTTGCTGTTCCTCTTCCATGAGCCTCGACTTCGACACAAAAAAACATCCAAACAATATGCTTCAAAGGCTGAGAAAGGGTTACATGTAAACCTCTACCTCCACTGTTGTCTCTTGAAAGCTGTAACATGCCATTGGTAAATGAACAGGTAAGTTGTACAAAATGTGTCCATGCTTTATGTTGTCGATGCAAATTGTGCACACCCTGTGTTTCACGGAATTTTCCCCAGTTCCCCCCAAATATGGCTGTCTAAGTTTGCCTTGTGGCCCAAAAGGATGTGAAAAAAACCCCAAAACCGTGCATTCTGTCATATCATAATTGTACACCTGGTTGTTTCTCTCAAAATGAGGGCTTAGTACTAAATGAATCCAAATCGTATGGATTAGTTCTGTGGGTTTTGTTTTTTTTTCCTTTTGCTTGATGTGGAGCTTGGATACACACATCACATATAGGACAGGGAAATTGTGAGGTTTCAGTAGAATTTTAAATAAATTTAAAGGACATTGGTTCTCTGTTCTTGCGTGGCAGCTTGGCTGCCAGGTAGCTATCATTTCTTGGAAGCGTGGCTGTGCCGCTGATGCTGTGCCCCTCTACCAGTACACTGGTACTCATTTTGCTGACCTCAGAAGGATGACAGGCTGAGTCAACCCCACCTGGTGTTAATTCAGCAGCCGTTTTTCAGTTTAAGTTTAAAATTCAGCAGTTTGACGTCCACCCGAGGGTCGGCACACACTGATGAATCACCCTGCATGTAAAACACCAGAATGACAGTTTATAGTTGGGATTCAAACCCAGGCTAAACAGCTTTGAGGTGCTTGTGTGTACCTCTAGGCCATCCTGCCAGCCCAGAGAGCACCGTACTGGATTTAAACCCCAGATCCCAAAAGCGTGAGATCGGTGCTCAGATGGGAACGTCAAAATGGCTAACTGGAAACAATGGCACATTATTACACACCAGCAGGGACCTGCAGAACATCCGCACATTATAAAATGTGATTTCAAGTCCTCAACACACACACACCCCTCCAAAACCCCAAGTCCTCAACCTCCCCACCCCAACCCTAAGGCTTCAATCCCCTACCCACACTGTCTTCCAACCCTCTCCCCAACCATATCTCAACTCCCCACCCCGACCGAAAGTCTTCAACCCCGTCCCCCAAAGCCTCAACCTCCCCCTCCCAAAGTAATGGAATAGTTAACTCTTTCCCCTCCCCTGTCATGCTATCACCAACTTCACAGAAACCGGGATCGAAACAGCAACAGCATGGCTCCTACATGTCATGGCTCATCACGGTCAGTCGCCTGTCCAACTCACATTCCCGCGAGATATGCGAAACCTCGTGGAATTGCAACTCTCAAGTGTCCATGAGCAGCCTAATTGTGCCAATAAATGACCATAAACGAATTATCTTCTTCCTGATGAAGATATACACATCAATAAAAGTAAATAATGATGTTTTCCTTCACAATCTCATGAGATTCCTGAAAATTCTCGGACAAAGACCGTTCTAAAGTCACTAGTTAAGTTGTTTAAGAGAAAATAGTCGGAAATAATAGCAAGGACACATGTAACCTCCATGCTGAAAGCCCTTGCTCGAGAGAATGGCACAAAGTTATTTGGGCGGTGTATAGGCAACAGACCGCTGCCTCAATCGCTCCCGAAAAAAATTAATAAAAAAACAGGTTTCAAACAAAAACATGTCCACTGCCACCTATGTGAATATTCAATACATTGTCGTTATATATGTAGCTCGGATAGATTCCAATTGCACTGGCCCATAGGCTGACACCAGAGGCTTGAAGCCTCCGGAATGAAGCTTGAGGGCTATAAACTCCTGTGGCCTTCACAAGGCCCATGACGCTTATCGGCTCTAACCTTTCGATATTTGATGATTCTTTTAACAATCGCTTTGGTCGTTTTACACTGAAGGGAAAACTTATAGGGAGGGCATGGAAATTGTGATTTTGGCAGCTCCGTAAATGTCTGGCTTCGCTCAGCACCAACACGGTGGCGGAATGATTTTCAGGTTAAAATTGTGGGTGGAGTCAGGTCAGCTGTCCATCCAATGGGTGTGAAGGAGCGTTACACACAGACGGATGAACAAGCGTAGTATTATATAGACTAGTAATACCCATCCCCTCTTGGTATCCCCAGTACGTATGCAAAGTTTGGTGGAGATTGGCCCCGCCACACACAGACTACACTCAAAAAGTTTGTCTGACTCTCGTGGGAGTGGGGGATATTTGGGGGCCCTGACCTGACCCTGGGTACCTCTCACAGGTATGGAAAATTTGCAGAGATGGCCTTCCATATTTATTTCCATGATTTTTACAGCACGCACACACACACACGCCTTGTTTTATGTGGGATTACTATGATGGCCCGACTTAATTATTACCTCCACCACCTAAAGGTGGATGGGGTTGGTGTACTGCATTCACCACTGTTTGTCTGTCTGTTTGTTTTTGTTGTTTGTTTGTGAGCAGGATATCTCAAAAGTGTGGACGAGTAGTGACAAGACTTGTGGATGAGTTGGTTAGTGACAAGAACAAGCCGATTCGATTTTGGTTAAGGTCCGATTCAGATCCAGCCCATCAGTTGTGGTATAAAACCGTAAACTGGTGAGCCTGGCGGAGGTATACACTCTACCGAATGCCGTTCTCGTTCATAATTAAATAAACGACTACTACTAGTACTATTACTTAACAGACCCAATTATTCCCACCTTATGGGGTCAGCTCGGGAAAGTTTTTGGCCCAAGTCTTTCACGAACCCGATGGCTAGGCTGAACCTTGGACTGAAGGTGGTGCAGGACATTATTGTGATTTGTTCAGGGTGCCAGCGATCACTCTCCTACTCTTCATAAATACTGTATATCGTGGGATCTCTAGTGACCAGGGAACGGCCAGTGCTATAGCCTACGGGACGTCCTTCCGAGCGACACATTGATGCCTCCGTCGTCCTGCATGTGAATTACCAGAGTGGCAGTTTAGAGCTGTGTCGGGATTCGAACCCAGGCTAAACAGCTCAGAGGTGTGCGAAACTGCGAATACCTTCCCAGATGGCTATAGCGGTTATCGGACCGGAACGGGCATTTTGTCTGTGTAGTTTTGGCCCATTTCTGGACCTGCTTAAATCTGTCTGTCGTATGGGTCTATTGAGCTATCCTGGCATCCCCACAATTAAGTCATAAAAATAATTCTTTGTTTGTATTTTTAATCCATTATTATCTCTAATAAACCACCTGGACCGTGCAATCCGTCCTGTACACACAATCGATGAAATTTTAAACTCCATTGTGACAGATAGACAATGGAACATATTATTAAAGACGAGCCGTTGCAGCCCACGAGCTAAAAGTTGAAAATGAACCACTGCCTCGCAAAGGTGTGGTCCTAAAATTATTATTCAACGCAAAAAGGAAAGAAAAATGTTCAAAAAAACAACACAATTCTGTCAATATCACTCGTTGGCTTAACTTGGCCGACGACTTGCTCGTCGTACCACCGTATGACGTCATACAGCGTGACGTCACAAATGAAAATATTAACGAAACAATTCGCATCTTGAGATTCTCTCACTGTCAGCACGAACAGAAACTCCCAACAAAAACATTCCTTTATATTTAAAACCAGCGGAGCGCTAAAAAAAAAAAATCCCGTTTATTTATTTATTTATTTGCATATTCTTTCGACTTGTATCAAACGTTGCGTTGCTCGTGAACATCACGTGACTCGTCGTTTAAAAAAAAAAATAAAAAGAAACTGTTAAAATATTGCGTTTGATATATATATATAGTGTGTGTGTGTGTGTGTGTGTGTGTGTGTGTGTGTGTGTGTGTGTGTGTGTGTGTGTGTGGTGTGTGTGTGTGTGTGTGTGTGTTGTGTGTGTTGTTAAGGTCGTGTAAACGTGATCGAGGGAAATGGTGGTTTGGGGTTGGATAATTATGGGAATGGAGAGGGGATGTAAAAGGATGAGCGAGATCATGAATGATCGGATAAAAGGAACAGAAGGATTAAGAGGAGAGAATGAAGTGGATTTTTCACCTTCGTTCTTCTACTATTTATAGTTCATCTTGTTCACGTGCGCGGGTTGCCAATCACGTGGGCTGCCACTCCAGCCCACCCCCACGGTTCCTTGGCAGCCCCCTCCTCCTCCTCCTCCTCCCCCCTCCAACCCTGCTGCTGCCGCAATGCACTATACGGTGACATCATCGTTCGGAGAGCACCTCCTCTCCCCCCATTCTCGCTATAATCTCCAATTCTGTCTCTTTCTCTTCCTCTGGTTCTCCCATTCTCCTCCTTTGTATACCCCCCCCCGCCCCGACCTCATATCTTCCTTTCTTTTTTCCCTTTTTTTTTTTTGAATCTCCCTCCCTTTTATCTCCCATAATCCTATCCCTCCCTGTACGCACTCTCACCACCTCCCCCCCCCCACCCTTCCAAAGGAAACCCCCCCCCAGCCCTCTAACCCAATTTTCCTCTCTTCCATCCTCTCGACTCAAGAGGAACCAAAACAGCTGGAGCCCTGGGGGCGCTGCTTTAGCTGCCCCAGGGCACCCATTGAAAATGAAAGGAGGGTGGGGGGGGGAATAAAATCTGGGGTGGGGGGGGATAAAATCTGGGTGGGGGGGAATCGTTTTGCGAAAAAAAAAAAAAATTGTAAAACGAGAAGAAGTAAAAGATCTCCGGAGGGATGCACACCGGGAACGGGGATAAGCTGGCGGGAGAGGCTGACACCGGATCGGGACAGGGAAGGGGAGCGCATCGTGCAGGCGGGGCCAGCGCTCCGGAGCTCAGGTCGGTGGGCTTCGTCCGCGGGATCCAAGGCGGGCTGAGCCTGCCCGGACCGCCGGGCCCCTCGTGAAGCGCGCGCGCGCCATCCGCTCGAGCTGCCTTTACCCCTTCCCCCCCCCAGCTTATCCTCATATAGACCCCCCTCCAAAAACCTCAACCCTGACTCGTCTCTTCCGTGTCCATCTCTCCGGGAAAGCGAGCTCCAGCGGATGCGATTAAAATTTGATCCCGCGAACCGTGCGGCCGACCATCGGATATACCGCCCCGGAATTTTCTGGACCCAACATCTCCACATGTGATTTGAGACCTCGATTCGGCGACCTCCCTGTCTCTGTCCACCCTCCCTGGTCCGACCACCGACCGGTCTCGACGAGTACAGGGTTTTTTATTTATTATTTATTTATTTATTTTAACATTTTAAAATCTCATTTCAAAGAAGAAGCGACGAGACCGCCGGTCGGATAGCCGACGCCCATGAGCTAGATCCTCCATCCTCCATCCACCGCCAAACGCTCCTCTCTCTCTCATCACCACAGGCTCGGTTTTGTGTGTGTGGTTTTTTTTGTTTTTTAATCCATATTTAATCCCTCTCGCGATTTTCGGGCTCGATTTGAAATTTAAATTTCCACGAAAAGCCCCAAAAAAACTAAATAAACCCAGAAACGCGTGGATCGCGCGGGAACGGGCGACCTTTTTCTCGGTGTACATGGAGAAGAGCGAGAGGCGCGGATGCGCGGCGACCTGAGGCCCGTTCGTGCTTTGTGGTGACATTTTTAAATGTGGTTTTTATTTTCATTTTCAAGAGAACATAATATACAGTATATCGTTTTGTGAGACTTCCTGTCGAGGTCGGTGCTCGCTCCTCAGCTGGGATCTGCTGAAGTGGTGTCCTCAACCATGAGTGGGTGCATTCTTCTTCTTCCTCCTCCTATTCTTCTTCTTCTTCCTCCTCCTATTCTTCTCTCTTCTTCTTCCTCCTCCTATTCTTCTTCTTCTTCTCTTCTTCTTCTTCTTCTTCTAGTCCTATGGTTGCATGATGATGATGATGATGATGATGATGATATGTGGCTTTAGATTCGAAATCGATCGATTCATAAGGAATGCTGATGACCTGGCTTTTTTTTTTCTCTTGATTTACTTCATTTTTTTTTTCTACTCATTCTCTTTCTTTTCTGTCCTTCCCCAGCATTGATCTAAAGATGTGCAGACACCATGATATGCCTGAATCTATTCCCAGATAACTATCAAGGCCCCATTTTCAGCTTACAATAGGTCATTCTGAAAGCCCCAAGCTTGTGCCATCTCACAGTACATCCTTAGAGCACCTTCTGCCACATTTTTGACTTTCAAATTCCTCTATTTATGCCCCATTCCCCCACCCCCCTCTCCTCCTCCTCCTCCTCCTCCTCTTTCCCAAAGATTCTCCTTGCTTCAGATTTTCTTCTGAGGGCCTTTCATCATTCCAACCTATCTCGTTGAAGCCGTGGGCTTCCTTACCTACGGCGCAATGATGTGTGAGGTCATGCCCACGATTTCGGAGGACGGAGGTGGTGGAGGAGGCATTACTGGCTCAGGGGTCACTGCGAGTCAGATGGCCGGAGTAGTCGGGGGAAGTGTAATAATCTCCTCGTCGGCTGGAACTGGTTCACCCGGACTCATGCAGGCCGCGGGCCTCACCGCGAGCTCGGCACCAGGAATGGGAAGCTCTGGCGGACGAAGAGGATCTGGCGCTGGTGGCGGAGTCTGGGATGAAGCCGCCTTTGAGCACCTAATGGCGGGGATGTTACACGAGAGGGACCGGCTGCTGGAAAGCTTGAGGGGCAGTCAAGAGAGCCTAGTCCAGGCAGAAGGGCGACTGCGCGAGGTCACATCACAGAGGGACGCTTTGCAACGGCAACTCAATGCGGCACTGCCACAGGTGAGAAACTCTAATCTGTCGGGAATAAAAGGCCGCACGAGGTCAAAAGACGTGTTTCTAAGCATTTGAAGTGCTCGAGTTCTTGAGGACCTGGAGAGGCTGACCTTTTGGAGTATTTTAAGGAGACAGATATGAGGAGCTCAACGAAATGTAAGCGATAAAGTTGGAAGCTGAACAGCTGAAGTTGATGACAATTCCAACATTCGAGGAGTCATTCATATTTTCACCGTAACCCCGAGAACGATCTGAATTGCTATGTGTCTCCAATTGATGTCTCCAAAAGATTTCCTCTTGAAATTTGCAAATAATCCTAAATTCCCTGCACTCCGAGACTTTTTGATTCATTTTTACTTTTAGCTGGAATTTTTTTAGAGTTGACAAATGTATCATGACTTGAAGTGCTGAGTTGGGACGAGATGATGTCGAAGAGCCAGTCTGGGTTAATAAATGAGAGATCGATGTATCAAAAGTGTTTGAACCTTAAAATGTACACGTTTGTAAGTATCAACCTGGAAAGGTAAGAGTTTTCTAACTTGGAATGTGGAACCTGGGAAGCTCGGATCAGCGAGGTTTTCCAGGTTGGAAATTAAAAGAGCTCGGGCTCGTATATCGGACAGGTATGGAGCAAATCGAGAGAACCACAAAATAGGACCTGCAGCAAGTGGGAATTGAGAGTGAACAAAGGCAGTTGTTGGAGGTAGTGGTTGGCAGTCCTCTAGAGATGTCGTATACTTATAGCTCTCCTGGTTGCTAAGTACTGGTTAAACTCCATGGTAACCAATGGAGCTGGTTCCAGGGAGTGAGATGAGAGGTGACCGGGAATTGAGATTTTGTTATTTGACTTTTTGGGAGCGATTTTATTTTTGGTCACCTGCCTGTACCTGCATGATTTGAGACTTGTGATTGCATTTATATAAATAAAATGATAGTAACATACTTCCTTGGTTGTGCTACATATGTTTGAGGAATTTGCAGAACATTACCTTTTGGGTAATTGGTTTTTGGCTGGATAGTTGTTCAGGTGTGTGTGCGTGCGTGTGCACGTGCGCACGCATTTCCTTTCATATGCAGCACATGGCTGCTGGTTGCATCTTTTGCTTAGGGTGCAGCTGTGCCGTCGATGCAGTGCCCTCTGAAGGTTAGGGCAGGAATTCGTAATTTGTTCAGGGTGCCAGCGATAGCTCACCTATTCTTGGTAAAGGACACCGTGGGATCTTTCAAGTCCACCAACTAATGCTGGCAGATTGGACGCCCAGTTTAACGCAAATCCGAGGGACGGCACACACATAGATGAATCGCCCCACTTGTGGAACACCAGGATGACAGTTTATAGCTGGGTCAGGATTTCGAACCAAGGATAGGCAACTGGGAGGTGAGTGTGTGTAGTGTGTACCTATGGGCTTGCGTGTCGTTGGTTGTTATCTCCATTTGCGCATTTGAAGAGATGGACCGAAGTCCTCCTCGGAAAGTATCAACCTCCATTTCAGTAAGGGGTCACGATTAATGGAGTAAGCTGTGAAGTTTTCTTGTTCTCAATGTGTTGTTCTGAGGGATCTTTTGAGGATCGCCACTGAGCCCCGGACAGCTTAAAACTCGAGTTTGTTAGTGGTAATATTCCCAGGGATGTTTTCTTGTAAAAAAAAAAAACCAAAATCTTTGTAAGGTTCTTATTTATCATTTCCATTGCTCCAATTATCACTGAGACAATTTCAGTTCTCTTCAACTTCCAAGATCTTTTCATTTCAGTTTTTCAGATCCTGCGATGTCATCATTTTCTGAATTTCGGCATTGTTGAGGTCAAAATTGCCAGGTACTGACACCTCGATTAGAAATGCGGTCTTTTTGTGCGAGCATGTGTGTGTGTGTGTTTACCAGTTTGGGGCCAGTTGGACTGGTTAAGTTCATTGAATGATGATAGCAGGACCATTATCTATGGCATGATACCCTATACCTGTTGGTTGCCACGACTTCAGCGCATTGAAAGTGTCCCAAAGCCATCATTAGTCGACGACAAGCATGCCCCCAATGGCTAATTAAGTGAGTAATTTGATCATGGTGTCTTGGTGATAACTGTCCTATCTATCTTCCATCAAAATATATCTTGAGATACTGAACATCCATCCATCAGCAAGCAATGCCAACAGACAGGTCCCGCAGCTTAGTGCCACATCCGAAGTACCTACTGATGTGAAACACCATGATGACAGTTTATAGTCGTGTTGAGAATAGAACCCAGACTAGACTGCTCAAACACAAGCGCACTTATCACCATGCCATCTTGTGAGATCCGATTGGCCAAGTGGATGGTCATGTGTATCACTCCTTGACCCGGTTTATGCAGAGCCACGTGGCGATGTAACAAGTTGGGCGATTCGCTGGGACGTCGGTTTAACTGGCTGTCCGTGTGTCCTTCTTCCTTGTCGCGGTCGTATTCAATTAATATCTGAGTAAGGTTGTAGGACATACGCCTTTAATGATTCACAAGTTTTTACCCCCGCTACGATGGTTCGGTTTGGCATATCAGTCAATCGAAGTGGCTGTGCCATTTGGTCAGTCATATAATGTCTTTGAGTAAGATACGACCAAGTTCTTCTTTTCGGAAGTAGACATTACTTTACAACTTCAGGATGTTTGAAAATTTATGAAGATTTGGATTATTTCCTCGGTTTTTGTAATTCTCTCGTTATGGTAACTCAGATCCTTGAGCTGCTTACTGGATCAGACCTTCTTCAGATGGACCATTATTTCCCTGTCAGCTATGATGAGGTTCACTCGGCTTTTTCCACCAATGACTGGTTTTTGTTTTGCCCCTTGGATGTTGCAGGAAGGAAGGAAAGTGCCAAGTAGCATAATCAACACTCAGATGCCTGCTTCTGGCTTTAACCCCTGGTGGAGTCAAATTTGAATATAACGACAGACAAGTATAGTCATGATGATTTAGTCAATGTCCCTTCGTACCGAGCTGACTAATTTCAACAGCACCTGTGCATTTTCCCAATGCTATTTACTTCACAAGCCCACGGCGTGTCGAGTGTGAGGGCACGAGTTTGTCTCATCAAAGGAAGATTATTCTCGTAAACCTTCTGTTGCTGCTGCTGCTGGGCTGCTCATCAATGGCTAGCGTCGTCACCATTTATAGTCCAAGCTTCCTGTGTACATGTAATCTTGATCTTTGATTTATCTTCTCCCTTGTATTGGATTCATCCCAAACCCTTTACACAGAGTGTCGGGGACTGCTGAAACAGCTTCTGGCACAAGGAAATACACCGGATCCTTTCCCTTTGCCTTCACAGCCATAGCAGAGGGCAGGAATTTCAAATTTCTCTGGGGCGCTGGAAAAAATTCACTACTACTTGCAGAATATACTTTAGGGGTCTTCAACAAGCAACGACAACCAGTGCTAGGTGACGGGTCCCTAACTAAATACCCCATCTGAAGGATAGAGCACTCAATGATGGAACACCTTGCCTGTGAAATACCAGGGTGGAAGTTTGTAATCGGGTTGGGAATCATACCTCGAGGAGACGGCTGAAAGGTGAGTCTGCTACCTCTGAGTTATCCCGTCAACCCTGTCTCCCATATACACAAATTAACTCGTATATTGTCTCATTCTTCCCCACTCCTTGATCTGTCATCTACCCCTCCATCCATCTATCCATCGGGAGCATACTCTGTGCAGATCGTTGGTGCTGCCTAAGCGGTCTCCTTGGCTATTGGGCACAATCCTGGACGGGTCACCACTCCGACACAGGATACCAGCAAGCTAGCACTCATTTTGCCGACCTCGGAAGGATGACAGGCAGAGTCAACCCCACCTGATATTAATTCAACAGCCAAGTGGGATTTGAACTCAGGATCCCAAGCCCACCACTCCAACCATTAAGCAAACACCAGGCTTATCTACCCCTTCCCACCCACACTTTCCTTGTCCATGTCAGTCTCTTACACAGATCCTTCAGATCCTTATCCATCCAGCCTTATGATAATGTGGTATATATATATATATATATAATACTCAAATATATATTCTTTCTTACTAATCATTTCTACCTATGTTTTTAGGAACTAAAAAAGGTCACCGTACGTTGGATTATTAGTTGTGAGCATTTCACTTGTAGTACTTTTTGAAGCTCCTCGGGGGGTAAATAAAAACAAGAAAGAAAGGTATTTGACACATAACACCTGTGCACAGGCTGATCACAAAGTACATCGTTTTATTGGTTGGGATGTTAAGCTGGCTGTTTTACCTGTTAACACTTGTCTGGGGATGTCAGTGATCACACAGTGTTTTAACGGTGGGTGCTACTGTGCCGGTATCTTATCTAATTAAAAAAAAACGAACCCCTGACCTGAATACCCTGTGGAAGCCAACCGCAAATAATTCCTCCTTAAAACTTATTCAACAGCTCCTGAACTGTGCAACAGAAAATGAATGCGAGTCACACACAACAGCGACGTAGCTTACTTGCCAACTAACTCTCCATAAACTAGAACGGGCACTCGGTAGAGCGCATACCTCCACCAGTCTCAACAGTTTATAATTTGTATCCCACTGATGGGCCAGATCTGGTTCCGGACCTGAACCAAAATCTAATCTGTTTGTTCTTGTCACCTAACCAAATCATCCACCAAGTTTTTGTCTGAATCCATCGATAACCTTTTGAGACATCTTGCTATTTATCATTTTTATCCCTATCTCTCAATGGTGAAGAATGGCTTTAAAAATTCTAGTGTCCGGATATTCACCGTAATGGAATAAATTCGTCCTCGTCATACACCCAACCTGTCCACCAAATTCTATCTGAATCCGTCCATAATTTTTGAGATATCCTGCTCACAGACAGACAGACAAGCCGGTAGGCGGCGATGGGTCGCCGAGCATGGAAACTATAAGATTTTGAGCAAAATGGATGTCATATAGCGGATAGGGAATCACCTTAAGATTATGCATATCAAATCTCATCCAGTTCCATCTACTGATAACTACTCGGTATCCATTTGAATGAAAAGTACCGAAAATGCGGTTTGAAATCGGAAATCCCCAAAGTTCGAGGCGGTGCTGTGGGTGAACAAAGATCTAAATCGAAAATCCGGCTCGAACGTTTGTGCACAATGTATTCCAGACGATCAGTGTGAATTTTCATGACCATCCGACCATAACCCTAGGAGGAGTAGCATTTGGCGCAAAGGCACCTCCAGCTCTCGCATATTATCGATTTTTGCACTAATTGACCTTTGACCCCTGACCTAAGCGAAATCGGTCAATATGTCCTGCGGCAAAGTTGTAGTACTCATTGAGTACCATGAACCTGCAAAGTTTCATTCGTATCGATGCACTCACCTGGTCTCTAGGGGGCCTTCAATTTTCGCCAATTTTCGCGCATACCCTAATTGTATGGGGCGCTGCGGGTAAAGTATTCCATTTATCAGAAAAACCGGAATATATTTGTTAGAGCATCACCTGTAGATCATTCGTGCCAAATTTCATAACCCTACGTGGGATAATGGCTTTCGGAATTGATTTCGCGTGAACGGTACCGATTTTGAAGGTTTTTCGGTTGTTGCTAGGGAACCAAAGCGTCCCTAGCAACCATCACAATTTCCAAAGCACGAGGTCATAAGATGTACCTACCACCCGAGTTTGGTCAAAATCCGCCCACGTTTACTACCAATTATGCTGATGACAAATGAACAAACATCCAAACAAACATCCAAACAAACAGACACAATTACTGACAATAAGGGACACCTATTTCGGCGACCCAACAAAGGGGTGAAAACACAACCTCCATCCACCTTCAGTGGCGGAGGTAACAATTGTGTTACATGAAGTTAGCAACAGTAAATAAAATGTACCATACCCTTGACTAAGCGTCATTGCTGCCAAAGCAGTCTCTAGGCAAAGGATATGACAGATGGTTTGGCGTTGCCTTCTCAGCGGTCAATCGGTGCCGGACATTGTAATTTGTTCAGGGTTCCGGTGATAACTCGCTTGCTCTTCCCGAAAGACACCAATGAGGTCTTTAACGTCTACTAACAGCCAACGCATGCAGGCGGGACGTCCAGTTTAACGTCCATCTGAGGGATGGCACGCATTGATGCCTCGACGTACCTGCGAAACATCAGGATGGCAGTTTCTAGTTGGGTCGGGATTCAAGCCCAGGCCCGACAGCTGAGACGCGAGTGCTCAAAACCTCTAGGCCATGCAGCCAGCCTCAGTTAGCAACAGGTGTTGTCTACTATGAGAAAAGCAATTTTTCTTCCATTCGTCGCATTTTACGTCCGTTTAAATTATCCTTATCTGCTCATTCTGTCACAATTACAAATGAGAAATACAATTAGAATTCTGATTCGAGTGCAAGATTGGCGGCGAACTCATCCTACCTTTTTATTTATTCAAGCATTATGCAATCATTATGGCTCGAAAATCTACAAGCCATTTGCCAGTGCAATGTAGATAATCGTAAAAATAATAATAATAATAATAATAATAATAGTTATACCACCACCAACACAAACACCACCACATGACTGGTGTTGGCTTAACGGTTCAGGTGGCTGGTTTAAGATCTTGGGTCTTGAGTTTGAGCTCCTCTCGTGCAGTTAGATAACACCAGTTGGGTTGACTCGGCCTGTCATCCTTCCAAGGTCGGTAAAATGAGTGCCAGCTTACTGGCGGTGGGGCACTGCATCGGCAGCACAGCCGCACTCCCAGCAATGTTGCAACCAGCAGCCACAGGCTGCATACAAAATGATGGTGACAGTGACACAATTAATATAATAGTGGTGATGTGATAATTGATAATACAATTTAATATTCCATCCATCTTCTCAAAATGTTCACGAAAGCTTTTATTTAGTGTGCAGACTTCTTCTCTTTTTAAACCTTCCTGAAAACAAAATTATATTTTAATTACAGTGTGTCAATGTTACAAAGAGCGATGCAGAAACTCATCACATTCCTCTCCATGTTTGACGGTTCCAATGCATTTAGCTTGTGATGGAAACACACTTTTCATTTTGCCGACGATAAGGGTGAAAACATAACCTCCGTCCACCTTCGGTGACAGAAGTAAAAATCAAAACATTCTCGTATCCGGATCTGGATCTTCTCCAAAATTGAATCGATTCGTCCTTGGCATGGACCCAACCTGTCCACTAAGTTTCATTCAAATCCGTTCTTAACTTTGTGAGATATCCTGCTCACAGACAGACAGACAGACAGACAGACAGACAGACGGGTGAAAACGTAACCTTCGTCCACCTTCGGTGGTGGAAGTATCAACACGAACAATTCTTATGTCGTGCCTTTTTGCCATTAAGAGCCTTTTACTACAAACATTGTACCATTTATCACAAGATGTTCTCAACATGGAACAACATGTTACATTCAAAAACATTGGTCAAGGTGTTTTCCAGAAATTTATTTACTTACCATTTAATTAAATTTCATCATTTCAAATCCTACTTTGAAAAAAAAAAAACACAAAATTGATTACAAGAGCGTTGGATTGGGGGTGCACCTCATGTAGGATGGTTCAACACAGTCTTTTATTGGCATTCTTCTTTTGGGACTTCGTTCCATGTATTACCATTTGCAAGCTCAAAATGTGGATGTTCTCCAATGGAAACGTTTTTTATCTATTTATGATTTCTGCAGGAGCTGGCCACACTCAGTAAAGAGCTTGGGAGCTGCAGAGAACAGCTGTTGGAGAAGGAGGAAGAGATTGCTGAGCTTAAGGCTGAGAGGAACAACACAAGGGTATGAAATAAGACTGGAAGAACCAGCAACCTGATTTTGCTTTTTGTCTTATGTCAGGGGTCGGCAACCGAAATAACAAGAAGAGGCATTTTTCATATTCTTTAAAAAAAAAACGTAATGTTTTAAGAGGTGTGATCTACATGAATATGAGATGGTACTTATCAAACTAGAACGGCACTTGGTGGAGCGCATACCTCCGCCAGGCTGAATAGTTTAGGCTTTGTATCGCACTGATAGGCCAGACCTGTATCCAGACTCTAACCAAAATCTAATTGGCTTGTTCTTGTCACCTTACCAACTCATTCACCAAATTTTGGCCGAATCCGTTCATAACCTTTTGAAATATCGTGCTTTATTGTTTTTGGCCTTATCTCTCAGTGGTGAGTAATCACTTATAAAGTTTGAATATCTCGATCCGGATCTTCACCAAAATCGAATCAATTCATCCACAACCTGTCCACCAAATTTCTTCTGAATCCGTCCACAACTTTTTGAGGTATCCTGCTCACAGACAGACAAACAAACACACAAACAGACGGGCAAAAACATAACCTCCGCCTACCTTCGGTGGCAGAGGTAATAATATCAAACCATACTTATGTAACCCCTATTTCAATAACAGCGCGTGCACATACTAAAGAGAGGGCTGGGAGGGCTCCGTTCCATCTTCTGAAACCCGCATATGGAGATAACAACCAACGACACGCACAATGATTTCTGGCTCCCTGCTGAGCTGGTCTTGTACACGTACTGTCGGTGTGTCCCGGCTGTTTTTTTAAAACATCAAGGTTCGTGTCGGGAGCCATGTAAAATGGCCTTAAAGAGCCGTGTGTAGCTCCTGAGCCACAAGTTTCTGACCTATGTCTTTGGCTCATGGAGGAATTCGTACACATACTCTATTATACAAGGTGTTTTCAAAAAGTTATACAAATGGGATATTCGCATTTGTTCCAGATTTGCCAACACTTGTTTTTCAATGTACAAGTTGATCATGATCGCCTTGTTTTCAGTCCACTGCAGTACGAAGACTACCCTCAACTCACATTGGGGACATCGGGATGCTCTGCATGCTTGTCTAGTGTGGGTTGGAGAGATAGAGAGATATACAGAGAGAGGTATTTGAATGGAATTTAGAATTTTTTCAGGGTACTGCCGATAACTCGACTATTCTTTACGCAAGGCGCAGTGAGATTTTTCATGTCCTCCAATGACTAGTGCTGGCAGACAGATCCTCTGCCTTAATGTCGTTACAATGGATGGCATACATTGATGCTTTGCCTCCGTGAAACACCAGAGTGGCAGTTTATAGCTTGGTCCAACTTCAAATCCAGGCCTCAACTGCTCAGACTCGCCTTCATGTTGCATTTAGGGTCAGTATTGTTCCTTTTGTTTTATATATATATATATGATATTCATGTCGCATAACCAACACGGAATGAGGATAAAACATGCAGTACACCTCTCAACAGATGCTTCTAACACAAGCTTGCCACGGGTCAATGGTCTCGCAACACAATTTTGTGATCGGTCGACGGAATAGGGCCGCTGCTTCCCCCCAGGTATATCCGGGAGGAGGTAAACCAGAAAATTGCTCTTGATAAAGGCCAGTGGAGGGCCGGTTCACACTGGGTTGCTGGCTGAAACGTTGAGTCATTCAGATTAAACTATAGGTTGGAGTCATTCAGATTAAACTATAGGTTGGAGTCATTCAGATTAAACTAATGAAAAATGGATTCATTAGTTATAATTCCCAACCTCCGATCATTATTTAAGGAAAAAGGTGCATCCAACCAAAAAGGTAACTAGATTTACCCTGCTAGTGTAGTAATAAACAAGCAAGAGAAGATCTGGTCTCGGGTGACATTTCACCCGCTTTCCAGCGGGCTTCCTCAGGCCAATAAATCCCATGCCTCAGCACTTTGTCCTTTTTTTTTTATTCCCGAGGCGACAATTTGTTTCCGGTCAAGTGCCGGTGCGAGGGGTCAATTGGGGAGTGTTTTTATTGTGCTGAACTTAAGCAAAAAATGCCAGTTGCATCATTGATGGTCTGCTCTGCTACTTTATTCACTCGTGATCTGCTCAAAACGTGTTGTGAAACAGATCACGAGTGCTCAAAATGTGCAACAGTAGTGCTGGGAAGTGGGTGAAATGTCGCTGTCGCCTGAGACTGGATCTGCTATTGCTCATTTATTACTACACGAGCAGAAGCCCGTGGTAAAAATACAACAGCATAAAAAAATGAAACAGTATATACTTCTTAACAGGAAAGAAAAAAAAGTTGTTTTTTGGAGTGATCAAGGCAACGGGTTTGGGTTGCCTATACATCGCCTGGGTTCAATTTTTTGGTCTGATTGAAAAAAATTATAATTTCCCCGTCGGATTGGATTAAGTTGAAGCAACTTTTACTTAATAATTGTTTCTCTCCGAGGAGCATTTCAATGTTTCAGGGTGGGACAGACAGACAGACAGTATTTGCCTATTATATATTGTGACAGATGTCACCTCCGGATAACTCCAAGAGGACGACTTGTCTTTTAAAGACCACGATAACCAGTCATCTCAGAACTTCCCACGGGATCCCATGCTCAGTCGTGTTACTGTACAAAGAAGCCCGAGTATGAGCGAGTACTGTGCCGGCAGTCACACAACAGGTCTTTATTAGTTGGCCGAGCGGAAGCAATGTTGTGAAACTGCATCTGCAATCTATAAGCAAATTAAC
Organism: Eptatretus atami; assembly: GCA_035128595.1. Taxonomy (NCBI): domain Eukaryota; kingdom Metazoa; phylum Chordata; class Myxini; order Myxiniformes; family Myxinidae; genus Eptatretus; species Eptatretus atami. The sequence continues at coordinate 11,898,776 of CM068966.1, read as the reverse complement.
CTGGTCAATCACCGACAGCTGCCTTGTATCGCCATAAAAACGGACAGGAAAAGTCAGGACACTAATGATTTTTAAACAGGGTTTTTACTGAAGCAACACATATTTACAAGTAAGTTCACAAGCAATTTATAGTCATATATTCATTGGCACGTATACAATTCCCCCTTATCCCCTAAGTGACACCCACGTCATCTGATCCTTGACTGTCACTTAGCACTCTACAGTATGTTACTTGGCACCAAACATGCATCCGATCTGAAGAAAGAGATGGGCGAGGGGCAAGATGGAGATGCGAGATAAGGAAAGAAGAAGATGGGGACAAGACGAGCTCCAAAATGGGATGTTATACATGTACTTCTTAACAGCATCCAACCTAAAAAGTAACTAGACCTACCCAACTAGTGTGGTAATAAACGAGCAAGACACGATCCGGTCTCAGGCGACGTTTCATGCCCTTTCTCAGACAACTTGGCTGAGTTGGTGCCGCCTGAAAGTTCTGGCTCCAACATCCCACTGGTCCGGAACCCCCCACGTTCCACTCAGGTCCCACACTCTGCGTGGTCACTGTGCCGGTCCTCTCCATGGGCCTGGTGACGTCACTCTCGTGGCATGACCTCGGCGCGGATTTTGGCGGGAATGCCTGGGCGATGATGCGGTGAAGAAAGTTCGGTGACGTAGCCAGCTAACTAGGGTGAGTTTAGGCGAAGGCATGCATAGGCAGAAGGTGAAAGGTGGGTGAGGAAAGTGAAGTGAAAGAATGAGGAACGAAGAGGAAAGTGAAGTGAAAGAGACTGAGAACGAAAGGAAAGTGAAAGATAAAAGAACAAAAGCAGAAGCAAAAGTGAGAGGCGTTGGGGAACATAGTGAAGGAGCAAAGAGAATTCCAGACTGCTTGACTCCAAGACGAAGAAGGAAGAACTCTGAACAAGACTGCAGAACTGAACTTGAAGCAAGACTCAAGACCCCTCTCTTGCTTGACTCATGGCAATCTTTTATTTCTCATTAGCCCTCCCCCTGTGATCCCCTTGCGCTGTCATCCGTGGCTTACCGGCCCAGAGGGAACCTCTCCTCTGCCTGTGGTTGGCACCTTCACCACCCTTCTGCCCACCGACAATCTGGGATTGTTTCCCCATGGGTTGGGTGTGGGGTGATGCTGGAAAATCTTTTGGTGCCCTGTCATCCCAACAATGATTGATGCGGCCACTTCATGTGTAATCCTTGACATGGTGGCACCCAGCTGTTTCTAGTGGTTTTGGGGGGTGGGGAAGGGGGGCTTACCAAGGAGATTTGGGATGGAGGATGAGACTGATGCGCTGTGAGCAGGGAGTAGAATGATGACTGCGGAGCGTGTTTTGTGTGGTGGAGGAAATGGATGTAGGCTAGGGTGTAGAAGCAAAAAAGAACGTATCGGATATCTATCTATGCAACCACAATGCATATTTGCTCACATAAACGTCAGACACTTAACTAAACTAAAAGGGCACTTGGCAGAGCGCATACCTCCACCCTGCAATGCCTGATCCACGAGAACATATCGGGCCCCATAGATTTTTGAAATATCATGCCATACAGTATATAGTTTTTGGCCCGATCTCTCAATGATGAAGAATCACTTAAAATATTATCGGATCCGGATCCGGATTCGGATCTTCACCAAAATCGAATTGATTAGTCCTTGTCACACACCCAACCTGTCCACCAAGTTTCGTCCGAATCCGTCCACGACTTTTTG
>CM068966.1:11869658-11889853 GCA_035128595.1 Eptatretus atami | reverse complement strand
ACCTGGTGAACAGACCAGGCCTGGACTTGTATGTTGGACCGTGTGAAAAGCCAGCTGGAGCATACCATAGATCTTTCGTCTTGTGCCGTCGACCTCACGGGGGCTGAACGTGCTGAGGCTGCGTGCGCGGGCGGTGCCGGGAGAAAAAGGAGGACGACGCCGCCATTCTGCCACGCGGCGTGCTCGAGCCGGGTGCTCAAATCCGTCGACATCGGCTTGTCATGAGCCGCATTCATGCCTTTGACATTTTCCTATCGTCCATGAGGCATCACCAAGTACTCTGTGTCTTGTCTGCATGCTGTCCGTGTCTTGTCTGCATGTTGTCTAAGGTTTATCTCGCTAGGGTTCCTTCAAAACCCGTAATCCGTAGCTCCCTAGTTAAGAACGGGTTATAGATTGATTATAACATTGTCGTGCATGCTTGCTTGTGTTGTGTTCCCCGATGTGTCCCCAATAAATCTTATGCAGTTGCCGCTTTGGGTTTGTTCGTGCCATGCTGAGAAACAATTCGCTGATTGGTATATAAAACCAAACGGGCTCGGACTGGGAGACTCCGCTCGTCTCTGACAAATCCAGTCTGTAGCCGGGGCTATTCCCCCAGCTGCAAGGCACAGGTGTATTTTGGTATCGTGATCTGAGGCGCGTAACCCGAGAATTGTGCCGAACCGGCCGGCGTTATAACCCTGAAGACGGCGGTGCTGTTAAGTGACGTCCGAATCCTTAACACTGGGGTCAAGAGTCAGGTGTGAATCCCGCCACCGCTGAATGTGTAACAATATTTATTGTTATGGTGTCTGCACCCTACGTGTCAGGTCAGGCCAGATGAGATCTATGACTTGATACAGGTACCATGTAAACCTGTACTAATCTGTTTCATGGTCGGGTTGTTGGTGACAAAACCATCTCCCCACCAGGTTTCCTGGTGAGAAGGGTGTATGGATATGAACAGCCAGCAGGATTAAAAACAAAACCTATCAAAGGATGGAGGAGCTCCTTGTGAGCCAACGGCCTTCCATACCTGGTGCCTGTCTGCGGACGTCCTCCTGCCGTTGAGTTACCTGTTTTTTTGAAGAGGTTGGTGGCAGGATTTGCACTCCAGCCACCGTAAAACACGTCATTCCACAAAACACACAAAAAGTGCAAAGAAAACCGAAAACCCACTCCGTGGGAGTACCTCCTGTGCTGCATCCCTTCGCAGGGCAGCTCACTGGATGAGGCGATTGGAGCAAATCCTTCGGGACTCCCATTCCTTGATGATAGGAGGAAAAGCACGGGGTAAACATCCAGGGTCAGATTGCGGGAGAGTGTGTGGCAGAGTGGTGCTGAGGTGTCGTCCACCTGATCGTGGTCTCCTTTGGTTAACCTGAGGCGGTCCCTTCGGGTGGATGTTAGGAATGTCCTATCCCGAAGAGAAGATTATCACCCGTCTCTGTTATCGTCTGAGCTCAAACATTTGAACATCCGTATTGCAGCACTCTCTGAGGTTCGGAGACCGCATAGTGGCGAGATCATGGTGGGTGGTTACACCTACTATTGGTCTGGTCACTGTGATGGTTACCATGCCCATGGAGTTGCTGTAGCTGTGTCCAACAAGCTGACTCCAATAATGATTGAGATTACACTGGTCAACGGGCGTATTATGAGACTGAGGATTTGTCATTCCTTGGGTGTCATTTCCCTGGTCTCTGTAAATGCTCCCACTGAGGGGAATGATCTCACCGTGAAGGACGCATTCTATGCAGTGCTTGAGTCTGTGGTTGATCAGTGCCCCAGGTGAGATACTCTTCTAGTCTTGGGGAATTTAAATACATCGACTGGAACTGAAAGGGTTGGTTATGAGACGTGTGTTGGTCCCCATGGGTCTGGAAATGTGAACCAGAAAAGCACTAATTTCCTTGACTTTGCAAGCAGTCGTGGACTTAGGGTGGTGGGTTCATGGTTTCAGCGCCCACAGGCTCATCACTGGAGTTGGTATTCCAATGCTGGTGGTGTGGCAAAGGAGATTGACCATGTGCTCGATGAATTGTCGCTCGAGGATGATCTAAAACTGCAGTGTCTACCAGAGTGCTCAGTTCCTCAGTACCAACCACAGGCTTGTTGTCGCAACTCTGAAGTTGCAGCAGAAATCCAGCAGAATAGTACCATTCCAGCCTATGCTGGATGTTGGCTAGCTCAAGGAGGAGAGGGCAGCCGAGGAGTTTGCGAACAGGCTGAGCTGGGATTTGGGGGATCTGGCTGCTTTGGGAAATCCTGAAGAGTTGTGGAGGGCCTTCAAGACCACCATCCTTGATGTTGCCGGTGGATGTCTTGGGACTCACCGTCGGGCGGAGAAGAATTTTGTCTCTCGAGGGACACTGGATATCATTGATCAGAGTCGCAGGGCCAGGGTTAATAGCAGAACTGAGCTGTTCAGGGAGTTGTGGCGTAAAACTGTACGTGCACTAAGGGAGGACAAGGAGGCTTATGTGCAAGCAATCTGTCCAGGGGTACAGCATCACCTGTTGTCAAGTGATTATCGTCCTGCTTACAGGGCAATTTGTGCATTGTGTTCCTCCAAGCCCATCACTTGGTGTACTGCAGTTAGAGTGGGCTCATGACAGAGGAGTCTGAAGTGAAGGACTGCTGGACCGGTTACTTTGAGCGGCTGTACCAGGCTGACCCCCCACCTATTGAGTTGGATATCAGGGGTGTTACTCTCCCCATTGCTGACCCTCCAATCAACTATGATCCAACTTTGTTTGTGGAGACACAGGCTGTGGTAAACCGGTTATCCATGCCGGTGAACCGGATCTGTGGCATCCATGCTGAACTTCTGAAGGCTGGAGGAAATGCTGTACTCGTGTCATTACATACAGTTCTGTGTTTTGCCTGGAACACAGACATCATCCCAACTGACTGGAAGAGGGGCCTTGTTGTCCCTCTCTGGAAAGTGAATGGTGATCGCCAGGACTGCAACAACTACCGAGGGGTGATGCTGCTCTCAGTGCCGGGCAAGGTCTTTGTTTGGATAATTCTTGATATGGTTCGCCACCATCGACTTGAGCACCAGCGCCCAGAGCATTCAGGCTTTACCAAAGAGGTCAATGATTGACTGTATCCTTGCCCTTCGGGTCCTCACCAAATGCAGAAGAGAGTTTCAGCAGGGGCTGCTTGCAGCCTATGTTAATCTCTGCAAAGCATTCGATTCAGTGAATCGGGATGTCCTCTGGAGGATTCTTAGTCTTCGTGGGGTGCCATCAAAACTGTTCAATCTGACGTCTGAATTATACTCTGGTACTGAGAGTGCTATGAGATGTGGTGGTACCATCTCTGTCTTATTTCCAGTTGTTACTGGAGTTCGTCAGGGGTGTGTTCTGGCCCCCACACTTTTCAGCACTTGTATGGATTGGATTTTGAGGAAGATGTCGGAGAGATCAAGCTGCGGTGCATTGTTTGGGAATGTCAAGATCTTTGACCTTGATTTCACAAATGATGCAGTCATCTTTGCAGAGACTCTGGGTATCCTTTGGGGGCCCTCACGGTGCGGAATGAGTAGTTTGAGCCACTGTGATTCTGGGTTTTCTGGGTCAAAACTAAGATCCAGGCTTTCAATAACATCTTGGATACTTCTATTTTCTCTGTACCTAGTTGTGGTGAGGATATTGAAGGCACGGAGAGATTCACTTACCTTGGCAATGATATTCATGTCTCCCCTGGCTGTGAGCCAGAGGTCAACAGACGTCTGGGTTGGGCCTGGGGAGTCATGGATTCACTGGATCCATGGGGTGGGTGCTGTCGATAACTGTGCAGGAGGATGAAAGTCCAAGTCTTCAGGTCCTTGGTGCTTCCAGTCTTGCTCTTCGAAAGTGAGACTTGGACTCTGACCAGGGATCTGAGATGAAGACTCAATTCCTTTGGTACCAGGTCTCTTTGGAGAATCCTTGGCTATCGCTGGTCAGACTTTGTGTCCAATGAACGGTTGCTGAGAGAGACTCAAATGAAATTTATTACCTGCGTAGTCCATGAGCATCAGCTGTAACTGTATGGACATGTGGCTTGTTTTCCTGACGCTGATCCTTCTCACCAGATTCTCTCCGAAGGAACCTCGTGAGTGGAGGATGGCAATGGGCCGACCACGTGCATCGTGGTTGCAGCAGGTTGATCGAAATCTTAAGGAGATGGGGATGGGCCAGGCATCTGCCCGGGGGATGGCGAGACGGAGGCCTCTGGAGTCCCAGTGGAAAGTGGACGCAGCGACGCGCTGCTCCGGCACATGCTCCCATACCTGACTTTACCCGTCCCCACAACCGACCCTGAGGTTGCCTGCAATGGATAACTCTGCAGCCCGACGAGTTGGTAAGCAACCGTGGACACTGGCAAAAGCAATTACACCGAGCAGGGATCTCGCTTCCACAGCCGCGTTACCTATTCGTTGGCACAACTACCTGAGCTCGGGTCCACACCCTCAACACGCACCCGAGTACTTATTACTGCCGAGTGGGACAGTGGGTGCTGCACTGGCAACCTGCGGAGCCAATCGGTGGAACAAAAACTTCCTGTCTTAACGATTATGAACACGCCATGTCACATCAATGAAAGAACGGATAACCGAGCAGATTGGAAAGATATCAGTTATTTATTTCCACACACAAGCAGGCAATAATCAAACACGTATCAAGCAATTATTCACAAGGCATGCACAAACATCAGAAACACAAGAAAAGCTTAGCCTTAGCACAAAGATCCCCTTATACAGGGTTACTTGGACAAAAGACATATGGCCATCATTCAATCCAGGAAGAAAGAGACAAGAAGAATTGAGAAGAAAGAAGCAGAATGGAGTGTGGGGGCGACTCCTCTTTTACCTCATGCAACCATGCGGGGTTACATCAGGTCAAATATTGTGAGGGGGTGGGGGGGGGGGTTGGGGGTGTGAAAGATGGGCGGTGGAGTGTTGGAAGTGGGCGGTGCGAGACTTTGTGGGAGATGCGTAACACCCCAGGCAGGCCCGTGCTAGGGGGGGGGCATTTGTGTGCAATGCCCCCCCACTTGTACGCCACCCATTTATGCCCTGTTGCACCCTGTGACAACTTAGTGTTTAAGGACGAGCGCCCACTGTGAACTCCTTGCTGTTTAAGAGTTCACCTGTGTGAACTAAAACCCCTTATTCCAGATGTTCAACATGGTGAATAATAAGGCCTTCTTGGATAAACTGTTCTTTAATAATATCCTTTTTTGAATAAGAGTCAAGAGATAAGTGTGCGCTGCAGCGCATCTCCAAAAGCAATTGGCAAGACAATACAGTCCAAGGCCACAATATAAAAGATAATAACACAAGCACCAACGCAGCAGCCAAGACGACAGACAGCCGCAAGACCTCGTGTCGAATGTCGATGCTGTGGGTGGTTATATATATATTTCGTGGATCATTTAGTTTTAAGGAATAGCCAATCAGCGTCTTGATATGGAGGCCATATTAAGCAGGTTACCTGATTGGTTGTAAGTTAGGTATAAATGTAATATAGTCAGAATATGAAAAATGAATAAGGAAAAGACATAAATTTACATAATTAAAGATGAAGTGCACCTGTGACCTTCACAACCCTCCATCTTACAAAAGTAATTTTATAATAAAAATTAAAAATACTAGTGGCGGCCCGTAGGTGCGTCCAGTATGTGCAGCTTCGTTCCTTCTTTTCGTAAACGACGACTGGATTGGGGCATTGTTTCAATTAGATCGGACCAACCGTATCATAAATGGCCATAACTTGGGAAACATCTGGGAAACATACTCAGGTCCCCAGCGTCAATTGTGACGTCATATCAAACGAAGAAGAAGAAGAATTGTGACGCCCCTCTCTCTCGCCTCCCCTCTCTCGCCCCCTCTCTCCCCCCTCTCTTGCCCCTCTCTCCCCCTAGTCTTGCCCCTCCTCTCTCCCCCTCTCTCTCGCCCCACTCTACCCCCCTCTCCCGTCCCTCTCTCGCCCTCCTCTCTCCCCCTCTTGAATTGTGACGCCCTCTCTCTCACCCCCCTCTCTCCCTCCCTCTCTCCCCCTCTCTCCCTCCCCTCTCTCCTCCCCTCTCTCCCTCCCCTTCTCCTCCCCTCTCTCCTCCCCTCTCTCCCTCCCCTCTCTCCCTCCCCTCTCTTGCACCCTCTCTCGCCCTCTCTCACCCCCTCTCTTGCCCCCCTCTCCCCCCTATATCACCCCCTCTCTCCCCCCTCCTCTCTCCCCCTCCTCTCTCTGTAAATGTATTCACAAATGTCTACCAAGCACAACAATTAATTGAAACCTTGGGAAAAAAAACAGCTTTCACACCCTTGGGAAACAGCTCTTTCCCTTGGGAAAATTCAAACCTTGGGATTAATTAATAATTTGAACAATTAATTCAAACCTTGGGAAACACTTGGGAAACAGCTGAAACGGATGAAGAACGATATCAAACCTTGAAAAGGCACATACTCAGGTCCCAGCGTCGATTGTGACGTCATACTAAACGAAGACGAAGAAAAATTGACGTCAATCGTGCAAAAAAAAAAAACATTAATTGTGGCATCATTCCTGATGTCATAGCACCGTGTCTTATCATTGGTTGACAGATAAATGGCCGTAACTTGGGAACCGCTTGTCCGATTAATATCAAACCTTGAAAAGGCACATACTCAGGTCCCCAGCGTCGATTGTGATATCATACCAAACGAGAAGAAGAAGAATTGTAACGTCAATCGTGCAAAAATAAATAAATAAATAAATAAACATTAATTGTGATGTCATTCCTGATGTCGTAGCACCGTGTCTTGTCATTGGTTGACAGATAAATGGCCGTAACTTGGGAACCGCTCGTCCGATTAATATCAAACCTTGAAAAGGCACATCCGCGGGCCCCGGCAATATTCCTGGCAAGTTTCAATCAGATCGGACCAACGGTCGTCGAAAAACGGCGGTCGCAGACAGACAGACAGACAGACAGACACACACACACACAGATTGCTGGAATTATAGATGGATGTGTTTGCAATCATGCTTACATTTGAAATTATGCAGATAAAACCTGTTTTTGTGCATGCATCATTTAATAAATAAAACCGTCAACTGTCAAATGTCGCGAGTCACGAGGGACGAGTCACGGAGAGCGCTAGCTGGCAGCAGTAGAAAAAGACATGGATATACGAAAATGGCTAAGAAAAGGAAAAAGGTTGCGGTTGTGGTTGTGGTCAGCACCCGCCGTGGTCGGCTGCTTTGTACTTCTGATGTTTAAGTTAAATGTTGTGTTTGGTGCTTTGCATATCCCATATCTAGTGCTTGTGCATAACTTACCTCTGTGTAATTGACTGCTTTAAATGTGGACTTTGTGGTATCTTCAGGCTGGTTGTAATTGCTGTTGACAGTTTAACGTGATGATCGCAGCTCATAGCCTACTGTATCTTATTTGAAAGTGCACTGATTCCGGTGCCAACCTCCCCCGTTTAGTCCTTGTATCTCTGGTATATTAATTTTCTATGCCAATTCTTGACAACACCTTGTATAAGTGCACCTGAATTGGTGCCAATTGTCTAATCATTGAATATCTGCATTGTGAATGTGCCAGTTTGTTGCGGCTCTCCTGCATTCGAATAATTTTAGGCCAAAAAATCGGAACATATTAAATCTAGCTGAGATCAATTTGGTAGTATTTGACGGCAACTTCAGTATAGATGCGTCAATGCTGCATAATTACAATAGCATACCGGGTTATCAAAAATACTAAATATTATAATTGTGCCCCCCCCATCCAGTTCATATGTCCCCCTTAATACTGAGCCCTGGTGACGGGCCTGACCCCAGGGACTGTGCTCCTTCGCTCATCCTGCCGCTTGCCTCCGGCCCTGACATGACTTGCTTTTGCGCCTCGTATCAGCACACTACCTGCACTTCGGCAGGCAATCTCGAACTGGCAGTCGGAGATACACTGGCGGCGCCCTCTGTGCATTAACAACAACCCCCAGGGCGTCAACAACAGTTGCAACTCTCCTTCCGTTCTGTCTCTGGAGTATCAATGAACAGCCCCGGGGCATTGACAGCAGTGCAAACCGAGCCAAGTCCTGGCAATTTTAAGTGCTATGCTGGGCGTAGCTTAGAGGGAGCAAACGTCATGTAAGCATCTTCTTCTGGTGCACGTCCGACAGTGGTGAGGTGGAGCACCAGCAGTGGAAAATCCTGCGTAATGCTGTGGAGGTGGCAACTGGTACCCCCAGCCCTCCTTTCACGTGCCCAAGGCGGCGACAAGAGCCCACACACTCCCTCTCTCGCACACAAATGTTCCATTGTACAGTGCACACTGTATTGCATTTGCGAGATGTCCTTTGTACTGGACGGCATATGGGAGAAGTGTTGTCCTTTACTTTGTGTTTGAGAAGCATTGTCCTGTGTGCTGACCGTGGAAATGTAGGGGAGGAAGAATGTGGGAAGGTAATCCGATTGGCACAAAGGATCAATCGTCTCTAATGGTGAGGGACGAATGAACAGATGTTGAAAAATAAAATAATTAATGGTCGGATGAACGGATGTTTAATTAGGACTAATAAAAGAATGAGTGGATTTGAGTGGTGTGGAAAATGGACGCACCGAATCTGCTTAATAAAATAATGCTTGGATGGAGTGATAATGTAGAGGAATACAGACTGACTGAAGGATGAGAAAAAAACCTGTGGGGCTGAAGGTAAGACTGATGGAGTGAAGGAGGGGTTATTGAATTGAGGTTTGGTGAAGTGGAATGTCAGTGGATTTAGAGAAAGATTGAAAGTAGCAGAGGGGCGAAGACATCACACGAGGACACACAGATTAAACTCAACACATCCCCCCAAACCCTTGGACAAAGGGCAAAGTTTTCCCGATCACATAAACTAATGAAATAACTCATCATGGGAACCCTATGTGTACATGAATGCTCTCCCCTGGGGTACAGTTTCAAAACCATCACAATATATATGTATATATTGGTTACGGATCCGGGGTTCGGGGCTCACCACGAGGGGAAGCACTCGGGTCCCTCCCGAACGCCTGGTCCTGAGGCAGCCGGGCACAGATAACTCCACGTACCGGTGGGTTGCCAGGCAACCACGAACGCCGATTGGAACTGCCAATCCTGGCAGGGTTACACTACTTCATGTGATACCTTACCTATTGACAGCCGGCTAATTTGGGTCACGTGCCCTCAGCACACACTCGGATTACTGTTGAGCAGTACAGTGAGTGTATGCTGGCTAACAAAGCAAATGAGGTGGGGTACAACTTTCCATCTAACTATACTTGTGCACTGTATCAGACCAATAAAGGAAAAGACAACGAAGACAGATTGGAAATAACAATAAACAATTATTTATTACACACACACAAGTAAGCAAGTATTTAGAAGCAAGGAAGCAAAAAGACACATAAGAGCAGATTTAACCATAACACGTATTCTTATTCAATCTTACCTCCACAAAAGACTTGGCCATCATTCACTCAGGGGACAAGAATAAAACAAGAATAACTTGAAAATTAAAGACAAGTAAAGTATGGAGATAAGAAAAGCATTCTTTTCTTTTCTCCCTCAGCTCACACAGCCCAAATATACAAGAGAATGTAGAGGAAAATGGGTGGGGAAGATGGGCAGAGGCGATGTGGCATGATGGGGCACGCATCCGTGTCCCTGAGGTGCCCAGACCCAGTAGGTAAGTTCCAGATATGCCAGCTAGATATGCAACTCGCCCTCCTCTGCCTCAGCTTCTTCCTCCTCAGGCCCCCGTCGATGAAGTGCTGTGTTCATCCTGCTCGTCCTTCGTGGCCGACAGGATTGAGAGGGCAGGACGACGTTCTTGGAAGAAGTGTTCTTTTCCCCACATAAGCTTTATACCAACTGCTCGTGCAACCTTTCTTTCTTTATCCTCACACTCTTTTTTTTCCCTTTCTCTCACGAGCCTTCTCCGTCCCTCAGCCTTCTGCATCTCTGAGCCTTCTGATCATTTATTTTCCTTCCTCTCATGAGCTCTTTTCCTTTTCTCCCTCGAGCCTTCTGCCTTTCTTCTGCTTCACATCGCTCTTTTTTCCCCTTCTCTCATGAGTCTCCTCCGTCTCTCATTGGTCCGCAGTCGATGGGGGCAGGTCCACTGCATGGCGTGTGGAAAATGCCACGTCATTCTAAGGATAAGCTTGGTACACCCCTTGCCCCTCCCTTCACGTGCCCAGAGCCGCGACGGAAGCCCCTGCCCTCTTCCTCGCATGCAAGCATTCACCCATACAGTCCTGCACTGTACCACGCCTGTGAGAAGCGCCGCACCTCGTCACACCTCGTGCCACAAATATGCACGTGAGAATGGAGCGAAACCGGAGAGGGATTCCGCTGGACCAAAGGATGACTGAAGGGCCATGGGGTTGAAGGTAAGATGGATGGAGCGATTGTCGAAAGGATGTTTGGCGAAAAAGAGGTTATTGGTGGATTGAGAAGGGCAGGGGTTGGGGGGTAAACAGACTGATGGTGTGAAGGAGGAATGATTGAGAGTAACAGAAGGGGAGAGGAGAGATATTACACTAGGATAATACAACCTAGCCAATGCATGCCTCCGAATAACCTTTCGACAAGGGACCAAGGACTATCTATACAATGACTAACAAAACAACTAATCCTCAGGTCACCTACGTGTCCATGTATGCTGTCCCCCAGGGTAAGTTTTCCAAAGCCTAAACAATATATTAGTTTTTTTTCTTCTTCTGACTAATCATATAATATTATTTTGTCGCGGGGGTGGCCGCAGTCAGGTTAACCACCCGACCCAATTTGTGGTGACGGGCGGTTAACTCCGACAGCCCCTGGACGGCCGAGCGGTTTCTTATTAAGAGGAGGCGGACACATTGATCGACGGAGATTTTAACACGTGCGCGAAGGGCATGGCGGAGGGTAATGGCGGACGGGCGGAGAAGCACGGAGAATGGAACGGATGTACAGGGGGTTTATCCTCGAACCCCACTACAAATGGACGAATACAATTTCTTAAAAGGAATACATTTAATGAATGCACACAAATATTTACAAAGGCAATAATTCAACAGGTAATAATAATAATCATGGTATGAAATGAATCACTCCTGCAGTCGAGGCCTCGCACACAGACGCAAATACAGACAAAAGACCACCAAAATGAAAAGATAAACCCTCCTTTTCAAGTATACTGGTACTCGGCTTGGCCCAGAGCTGGTCCTTGTCGAACTTGGAATGGGGAGCGCTTCCACCAGCACGTGCACACATGCACAAATGGCGCCGACACTTCTCTCGTGGCAGGGCAGACATACACCAGGAAAATCTACAAGCAGCTTTCCACACGAAGGCTCAAAATGTGCTAAACCTTCCTCTTTCCAAAGGTGCCACCTGACCCGTGTGTTCCTCACACCTACCTTGTGTGTATGCTCTGCCGATCTCCCCTTCTATCCAGACGGAAGTCTTCCACAATCCACACGTGTGCAAGCCTGCCTGCCCTTGACCTGAATCACACAGATCTCTCTTTCTATCCGGTCGGAAGCCCCTCACAAACCACATGTGTGACCGATTTCCCATCCTATGCAGTAGTCCGAAGCCCTTTGCAATGCACCAGCCTCTCCTCCGTGCTCTCTCCCCTGTGTACTCTATATCCTCTGCCTCCGTGGCCTGATCGCCCCCAAACCTGGGAAGGCGGGGCTTCTCCTGTGTGTTGTGGTTTCAAGGACGTGTTTCCCAGCTTTACTGCCTGGCTTGAGATACAAAAAAATATAGGGAAAATAACAGAGGGCAATGACGTACTGGGGAACTTATTCTTACTCCCGAAGCTAATTAACACCGCACCACCCCTTGTGTGGTGACCACCCCACGTAACAGTTAAGCTCACGGATTCCCTAACTTAGTTACATCGAGTTGCTTTTTACTCGTCCACAGACTAAGAAACTCTCTACAATGCTAAACTCACGATTAGATTCTTCCATCTACCCCCACAATCATAACAATACATTGAAAAAGAAAAAAAAAAACATTTGTTTTTTTGTCATTTTAACAGAAATCAAGGCTAATGGAAAATTTTGGACACCCATGTACTTGCTGGACATGAGGAGACATCAATGTACTTATACATTACAAGGACATTAGTCGTTGAAGGATAAATACGTGCAGTATATGGATTTTGAACCAAGCATCACAGCATCATGAGCTATGTGTTGAGGTGGAAGTGTCGAACAGACTATCCTGAAGCCTTCATGCTCGCATCACATGCTCCGATTTGTTAATTAGTGAGTACTATTAGTTGAATGCTTTCTTAATTGACCATCTTTCCCCTACAGCTTCTTCTTGAGCACCTGGAGTGTCTGGTCTCGAGACACGAACGCTCCCTGAGAATGACCGTGGTAAAACGCCAAGCACAGTCACCTGCTGGTGTTTCCAGCGAGGTTGAGGTCCTCAAAGCACTCAAGTCATTGTTTGAGCACCACAAAGCTCTGGATGAGAAGGTGACTGTCTAATTCATTAAATGGTTAACTAATTGATGAAACTTACTTTAATCAGCTGTTCCTCGTGACATTACGTTGCAAACAAAAACATAACCGCAGGTGATTCATCGATACACACTCCTGTTGAGATGGCACTGTGCAGTTTTGTTTAGCTCACATACACTCGCTGACTAAATGGAATCATGGTGTCACTATTACGAAATCAAAAGTCATGTACGTGAAATCTGTCTCGCAACCACCTATCTGACCTGGATTCAATTATGTCTTTGGTCATCTGGTTGCATTATTAGGCTGCTGAAGCATGACTACTCACCTCATACATTCCTCTATAAATTGATTTAGCCAAGAATTTGGAGTTTGGCCAAGGTGCAGGCACTCGTAGGCCGACTCATTTTGAAGGCGCCATAGGGTCTTCGACTCTCACAAGCAAGTTTTAGCAGACGGTTCAGCTGGCTTAACCTCTCCTTCAAAGGATGCTCAATCACGATGCAGCACTCTGCCTGCGAATGAGCAGGATGACAGTTTATAGTCGGATCCTACTCTATTAGTGAGTGGCTCGATGTGGAATAGGTCTCTTTACATCACCCTCACTGGTGTGGGTTCAATTCCAATGGGTTATTTCGGTTGGGATTTTGGTTGTATGGGATTCCTGTGATGAAGCGGAAACCTGTCCAGGGTTCGTTCTCACCTGCCGAGACATCCACGGCTTGTTTGTGGGTACCTGGATTCTCCATCAAGAGACCTTTCTACTTCACTATTCCATTGGGAGTCAAATCCAGACTAAATAGCTACACAGACCTTGTCACCCCTGTAAAGACACGCAACTGTAGAACACAACAATACCACCTGCGTAATATACATGTGATTTTTACCTGCGACATGTCGCAGGTCTACAAGAGCTTCGCATTGCTATTGTTGCTGTTGTTTGGTGTTCTTGTTGTTGGTCGATTTTTGAAATATGCACCCATTGGTTGGACAACTGCTGGACCACACCTACATCTGTCGCTTGACTCCACCCACCATGGCACCCAGACAAAATGATATGGCCGCCATCTTGTTTTTCTGGTGAGCCAAACACATTAGGCCTGTAGGCCTCTTCTGATTACACAGTCTGGCTTTGTTATGTCAGATTTCCATTGGCTTTGTTTGGGTCAAGTGCTAATCACAATGAGGGACCCTGAAAAATATAATAATATGTAGTAAGGTTTAATCAAGCCGGTAAGAACGCATGGTACATCAGAAAACACGGTCATCACGCATTACGTTACTTAACGTAAATTGCTTAAAAATAGCGTTACCTAGTTTTTGAATGGCCCCATATGTTGGGGTTTAACAATCCCTGACTGTGTGACGAATCAGCTCGTTCTGATATAACCGTGGCGGAGGCTGATATGGATGAGAGGTGTCGAGGTAATCTTTTAAACGTGCAGTAAATGTGTTTCCCAATCACGCTGTTCATCTTTTAAGAGCACTTTAATTGCGCGTTTCCCAATCAGCCTGTTACGTCGCAGGCTGTGACCCACAGTGCGGTCATTCTTGTTATGTAACATCCGCTTTCTCACAGTTGTGCAGTGACGTCAGCTCATTTTGCTGACGATGACGTGCATAAGGGGTAACCCTAACTGCCGTCGTAGTCTGAGCATTTGCTTAATTACAATGGTGCCTTCAAGTTTGAATCCCCTATATTAACCAATCATCTGTGTCCTCATACTTTTGTCCATCGTAAAATCCGTATGATGTGTTCTCGTCTCTATCCTCCATTCCATTCATGTGCAAACTTGTCTGTTCGTGTTAGTCACTGTAGATGTATACACGAAAAGCTCTGCACACTCTGATGTCATCCTCGTCTTTGTCATCGTCCATGTGCAGAACGTGGACTCGAGTCAATTCTTGTAGTGGCGTGGCAGTGCCACTTGTGCAGTGCCTCCTGTAGGTTGACGAGCAGTGATATCTGCGGTCGATAAATGAAACTTACTGAAGGGACATTACTCTTGTTGACCGCACAATTATTTTTTCCGGAAGTTGGTTGCTAACACCTTGTTCCTTGTAGGTTCGAGAACGTCTGCGTGTGGCACTTGAAAGAGTCGCTGCTTTAGAGGTGGAACTTATAGCAACCCATCAAGAGGTAGTTACAGTTCTGCATTTTTTTTTTCTGTTGTTACTTTACCATATTTGCCTACACCTCAATGGCTTCCCGTGGATTTCGATTTCTTTTCTGCTTTGCTTCGATCAAGGTGGAGCTTTAATTCTCATTTACCTCTATACCTTGTAACCCCTGCCACAGTTAAAAACTGTCAGGGAAGGTGTGGCACAGAACCGTCAAGGTTCTGGTTATGGACTTGAGGAACCTGATGGAGGGGAAGAAGCTGAGGAGGGCGTGGAGGGAGAGAAGGTGTGTTTGTTTATGACTTACTGTGTTACGTTTCTCGGTTTGAGATGGAGCAACAGCACATGCTAGCAACAACATGGTTGAAAAGGAATGGTAATGGGGCTCATTTACATATTACGTATGCAACAATGATGAAATTTACAACTTTCACATTCTTTCAACCAATGCCTCAGCCCATATTAACCCACAATTTTGTATGCTTTGAGGTCATCGTTTGGCCGATGCAATTGGAGTAATACCTCATCACGAGCCGCTTCAATTCCAGGCAGTGTATAAGCATTTGCATGTATAGACAACCTTTGTTTTTTTCAAAACATTCCTCCATTATTTTTTTATGGATTAGGGATTATCATTTTTGTTCAATTGGCCGTACATGAAACGTTAAACTTTTGTTCATATTATTAAATTGTTTTTCACCAGTCATCTGTCCATCCATCCATCCATTGGGACCATACTCTGTGCAGAGCGTTGGTCCTGCCTAAGCAGTCTCCTTGGCTATTGGGCACAATCCTGGATGGGTCGCCACTCAGACACAGGATACCAGCAAGCTGGTATTCATTTTGCCGACCTCAGAAGGTGTTGGCTTAGTGGTTAAGGAGGCTGGCTTGGGATCTTAGGGTCCTGAGTTTGAACCCCGTTGGCTACTGAATTAACACCAGGTGGGGTTGACTCAGCCTGTCATCCTTCTGAAGTTGGCAAAATGAGTACCAGTGTACTGGTAGAGGGGCACAGCATCAGCGGCATAGTCGTGCCCCACCAAAATGATAGCTTCCCGGCAGTCAAGCTGCCATACACAAGAAGAAGAAGAAGAAGAAGATTTGTGCCTAATTAAATTAATATGTTTAATACTAATGCGAGAAGTATGTGATGCACCTTTGAATTGCCAGTGGATGAAAAATTCCCCATGCTTCACGTGGACAATAAAAAGGAATGTAATGAAATGGAATACCGGTACTCCATGAGTGGTTGACAAACAGCAAGACGACGATCTTTTTTTACAATAATAAAATCATCATGTAATCTGCAGTCTGTGATTGTAGGTGCAATTAACTAATTCTCATATAATCAATTACCTCCACGCAGCAACTGGCTTTTGATAATCAAGACAAATTGCCTCACAGGTTATATGGACTGAATGAGAACAAGAGGAGCACTGAAAGGTCAAATCCAATAAAATTGTCATCCTGTCATTAAATCCAGTAACACTGCATGCTGTTCTGGTGCTTTGGCAAGAAAGGGCATTTACATCATGAATCACGAAGTTTGTTGTCTTTCAGAGAGGACTTTCAGCTGGCTATCCTGTCTGTAGTCATGTGAATGTACAACTTTACATTGAACCTTCAGGCTTTACACCAAAGAGGTCAACGATTGACCGTATCCTTGCTCTTCGGGTCCTCACCGAACGCAGACGAGTAGTTCCCACGGTGGCTGCTTGCAGCCTATGTTGATCTCTGTAAAGCGTTTGATTCAGGGAATCGGCATGGCCTCTGGAGGATTCTTCGGTCTTTGTGGGGTGCCACCAAAACTGATCGATCTGATGTCTGAACTCTACTCTGGTACTGGAGTGCTGTGAGATGTGGTGTACCATCTCTGACTTATTTCCAGTTGTTACTGGAGTTCATCAGGGGTGTGTACTGGCTCTCACACTTTTCAGCACTTCTATGGACTGGATTCTAGGGAGGATGTCGGAGAGATCAAGCTGCGGTGCATCGTTTTGGAATGTCAAGATCTCTGACCTTGATTTCGCAGATGATGCAGTCATCTTTGCGGAGACTTTAGATATCCTTTTGGGGGCCCTCGAGGTGCTAAATGAGGAGTCGGAGACGCTGGGATTTACGGATTTCCTGGGTCAAAACTAAGATCCAGTCTTTCAATGACATCTTGGATGCTGCTGTCCTGTCTGTGCTTGTTTGTGGTCTGGATGTTGAGGTCGTGGAGAGATTTACTTACCTTGGCAGTGATATTCATGTCTCTACTGGCTGTGAGTCAGAGGTCAATGGACGTCTGGGTCGGGCCTGGGGAGTCATGGATTCACTGGATCATTGGGTTGGGCGCTGCCGTACCGTCGCGAGGACGAAAGTCTGAGTCTTCAGGTCCTTGGTGCTTCCAGTCTTGCTCTATTGATGTGAGACTTGGACTCTGACCAAGGATCTGAGTCGGAGACTAATTCCTTTGGTACCAGGTCTCTTCTGAGAATCCTTGGCTATCGCTGGTCGGACTTTGTGTCCAACGAGGTTGCTGAGAGAGACTCAAATGAGATTTGTACCTGCATAGTCCGTGAGCGTCAGCTGCGGCTGTATGGACATGTGGCCCGTTTACTGAGCTGATCCTGCTCACCAGATTCAGCGAGGGAGTCTCGTGAGTGGAGGAGGCCAATGGGCCGACCACATGCCTCCTGGTTGCAGCAGGTTGATCGCATCTCAAGCAGATGGGGATGGGCCAGGCATCTGCCTGAGGGATGGCCAGACGGAGGCCCCTGGAGTACCAGCGGAAATTGGACGCAGCGATGCGCTGCTCTGGCGCATGCTCCCATACCTGACCTGACCTTCATGCAACAGTAAAAGTTTAGCCCGGTCAGTGTTCAGGCAATATAAAGTCCTGTCTGATACATGTCCAACCCCCCTGTTGCCAACCATCCATAAGGCCAGGGACAGCCAGCTTACCTTGGTTATGCCAGGGACAGCCAGCTTACCCAGTGGTGCTGCAAACCTGATGCATGAGCAATTCAGTGGATGGCACTGCAACAGGTTCATTCTCCCCTCCCCGTCCATGCGGAACTCTTCCATAACCACCTTACGGGAATCTATGGGGATCAAACCTCCTTTAGGAACTGTTCCACAACCTGGGTTTTAATAGCAACTGGACCCATACAAGCTAGAAATCAAACTTAAACATTGAAGTACATGCCACAGATATCTATGATTCAATTAGACTAAAAATATAGGCATCAATTAAATGGGAAACGTAAAAAGGCAAACGCGAAATGAAAGACGAGAGCTTCCCCGGGGATACAGCTTTACCAATGGCCGATGGCAGTCTTGACAGCCCACTGAGCTCTTATATGCACATGGAGATGCTTCTTCTTAGAGCATGTCCTTCCCACGTGGTCACGCTTCACACAGGTCATGTGGAGCCAGGGTCCAATCACGGCATGACACGCCAATGTGTAGGCAAAATGATATATAATGGAAAACCACGTAGTCACACTTCACATGGGTCACGTGTTTAGCAGCCAGCGATTAATTGGTCACACTTCCTTCGACAACACACAAGGCAAACATCCGACAGATGAAATATCTAAGCAGGTTCATCCGAAGTGACCTATGTTAAGTACAGTTGATATGCACATATGTACTACTAGCAGAGCTTACATATGTACTACTCTGTCACTTCGCTGACGGACCAATTAGTCATCCTGTTTGGAAAAAATTTTGGGTGAGAAGGAGATGGAAAGGAAGACAAATTTACCTATGCATGCAGTACTTTAACCCTTCCCCTTTACCCCCTGACCATCCTGATGTCTCTTCCCACCAGAAATGTCTCACACACGATGACAGGCCCCTCCTTTTTTCGGGGGGGGGGGGGGGAGGAGGGGACAAGGGAAGGACACAATTTACCCATGGAGAGTGCTTTAACCTCAGTGTTGCCCAGGTAAAAAAGTAAATTATAATACCCTCTGCCACCACCAGCAGGTGGCGCTACATGGTACACATTTACATGGAAAGTTTACATCCCCCCCCCCCCCCCACACCGCAACCCCACACCCCTGCATGAGGCCGCAGCCCACAGAGCCTGTGTTACCGCCACACACACAGTTCGCTTTGTAACTGAGTTTGGAGTTTGACATTGCAACTTAAACTAGAAGGGCACTCGGTAGAGCACATACCTCCGCCGCCAATGCCTGATCCGCAAGAACATATCGGGCCCAATATATATTTTAAATATCATGCCTATATGTAGTTTTTAGGCCCAATCTCTCCATGGTGAAGAATCACTTTTACTATTAAAAAATTCTCAGATACAGATCTGGATTCAGATATTCACCAAAATCAAATCAATTCATCCTCGTCACCACCCAACCTGTTCACCAAATTTCGTCTGAATCCGTCCACAACTTTTTGAGAGATCCTGCACCCAAACAGACAAACAGACAGACAAGGGTGAAAACATAAACCTCTTTTCACCTCAGTGGTGGAGGTAAAGATGTGGCCATGCATAAGGAACAAAGAGAGAGAGAGAGAGAGAGAGAGAGAGAGAGAGAGAGAGAGAGAGAGAGAGAGAGAGAGAGAGTACACAGCAGACGGACAGAATAGAGTTCGTGTGTGTGTGTATATGAAAATGTATATATCTATATATATATATATTGTATATATATATATTTATATATATATATATATATATATATATATATATATATATATATTTTTGGTCCGTACCAAAGTAATGCCTTTTTTTTCAGTTTGTAATCCAGGATTCGTAGGAATGTTTCCGTGAGATCACTATGAAAGTTTGTATCTCCCGCCAATTTTAAGTTCAGTGGCACTATGATTTGTCATGTGACATCCGAGCACACTTTCAAAATGGCTGCCCCACTCGACGTGCGAACGAAGCAGAGAACAGTTGTTGAATTTCTTTCTGTGGAAGAGGTTCCTCCATTGGATAGTCATAGACAGTTGAAGAATGTGTTCAGTGACTCTGCCATTGTTAGATGTTGGGCAAAGCATTTCAAGAGCGTGGAAACCAATATCAACGACAGGCCTCGAAGTGGTGGGCCTGCAACCGCAGTGACACCAGAAAACAAGAGTCAGCTTGATGCACTCATTAAAGCGCATTGCAGTTGACGGAGACTACAATGTGGAAAAATAACTCCATACTTGCCACATATGTTTACATTTCCTTCAGAACGTATTCACACCCCTCAACTTTTGTCACCGATCTACACAAAATACCCCATAACGACAAAGTGAAAACACGTTTTTAGAATTTTTTACAAATTAATTAAAAGTGAAAAGCTGAAATGTCTTGCGTTAATTAGAATAATTTTTTACAAATTGATTAAAAATGAAAAGTATT
Organism: Eptatretus atami; assembly: GCA_035128595.1. Lineage (NCBI taxonomy): Eukaryota > Metazoa > Chordata > Myxini > Myxiniformes > Myxinidae > Eptatretus > Eptatretus atami. Next base: position 11,869,924 of record CM068966.1, on the reverse strand, counting down.
CGGCCCCTTTGCTGTGATGCTCCAAATTGAGCTCATTTGCATCCAATTTCCTTTGGTCATCCTTGAGATGTCTCTACAACTTGATTGGAGTCCACTTGTGGCCAATTCAATTGAGTGGACATGATTTAGAAAGAAACACACCTTTCTATATAAGGTCCCACAGTTGACAGTGCATGTGAAAGCAGAAACTCTACGATGAAGTCCAAGGAACTGTCCATAGAACTCCGAGATAGAATTGTGAGGAGGCAGAGATCTGGGGAAGGGTA